>OZ005648.1:246278563-246501563 GCA_963930645.1 Salticus scenicus
GATTTCTTTTTAAATCATTACATAATTACCTTGCTTTTTATAGTTGATAAAAGGATAATTTTCAGTTTTAATTATCTTTTATATTATATTTCCTTTTCAAATCCTAGTCATTTTTCAAACTTTAATCGCCTCCAATCCAGGGTTAGAAATAAGCAGTTGTTAGTCGCATTTTGCGACCAGTTTTTTCATTTTGACACCTAGAATTCCAATCATAGGTGCCATATTTGACGCCTGGATTTTTTCCTCATCATACCTAATAATTTTCCCAATCCCATCAGACTGTAAGTCTATTTCGGTCAATTGAACCTTATAAAAACTGATTTAAGAAATCATATCTCTATGAAAGTAATTGACGATTTGTTAATGTAATCATTAACAAATTGTCAATTACTTTCATTTTACAACAGCCCTAAATTGGAAGATTTCTGCCCAGAAAATGCTATTAAATTGCGGTGAAATGATGTACCTTCTGGGTGAAGAATGAATTTGCAATTTTAAATATGTACGTTTGTGTTTAATATTGTCAATGTAATTACATTCATTACATAAATATTTTTTATATAATCTTGCATATATTATTTACAAGTTGATGCTTTATTATTATTATTTTTTTTTACTATACACATTTAATTACAGATGGCACCCAGATTTTTCATTTTGACGCCCAAAAAATTTAATCCAGGCGTCATTTTGACGCCTAATTTCAAAATTCTTATTTCTAACACTGCTCCAATCCCACCATTAAAATTTTAATCACTTGTAAAAATTTGGCACCTCTCAGACACCGGCACATGGGCCTAAACCTAAATTCTCCCCTGCTATTTTTAGAATTCTGGCCCCATCAGATTTGATTTAAATTATACAAAAGTTGATGCAAAAATACAAATGTATGCTATTAAAACTACTTAAAAGAGCAAGAATAGGTTTTAATGTTGCAACAGAGCATTTGAACAAAATTTGTTGTATCAGTTTCAAATGATTTTTAAAGCTAGTGAATCTATAGATTAGGAGTGTCAACATTTCATTTGCATTACTCATTATTAAGCAGCTAATTTTTATTTATTCTATATTTAACCTGTAATTACCATGTGATTCCCTCTCAAACCCATGTTTAATATTTGTCTTTACCCAATGCCAGTATGACACTCAGGGATAAAGAATTTTTAGAAATACTTACCAGCCAGCAATATACTATATACGATGCATAGTCGATAATCTTTACAACAAAATTTATACTATTGTAAAGTGGAATGACCATTTAGTAGACTTCTTTCAAGTTTCCAAAGCGTCATTTCTCAAAATTGATCAGTATAGAGTAATAGCTTGAAAAGTAACAAAATCTAAAATAGTTACCTATTCAAACACTGTTTATATTCTTGGGATGAGTTTTTTGGCTGTTCCACTATGTTGTGGAATCAGCAGAAAACATCGAATATCAGCAGGGAAACTGACTGACTTAAAATCCATTTCACACATTTGAAAAGTTACTTGCCAGTGGTGAGTAAATTAAGTATTTCCCCACCCCTGATAATGCATATTCAATATCTCTAGTTATCAAACGTAATGTGCAATCTTTCAGAATTCTTTTCTAAAGCTCTATATTTCTATGCATACTATTTTTTACGGAATCCATATTTTTAAGCATCTTAAAAATATGTGTTGTTTTCATAATTTTGAATGCAGTTTACTAACAGGTGCAATGAGGTAATTTACAATCAATTACCTCATTTAAATTAATTAAAATGCTCTTAAAAGAAACGCTTTCCTTAGACCATAATGTATTGAAATTCTTTTATATGCTATGAGTCAAAACACTATGTGCATCAAAAACATGGCTAATTCCATGTGACTGATAAATATTTGAATTAACCCCTTAAAGCACGACTTTTTTTTTCAGAAAAACTGATAAAAAATTATCAAGTTATTTTATTTTATTTTTTTTGACAGAATTCCTAACAATCCTTTAGCTAATCTAATAAAGAAGCATCACAAAACTGGCGTTGTAAAAATTATAACTTACAAACTTTGAAAAAACACCATAAAATGCAATAAACTCGCAACAATTGTTTCGGGTCGAAAAACACACGACCCTTCATCAGGCGAACAAAGTAAGCACGAGTGCTGCAGTCAAAGCGGCAACGCACAAAATCGTTTAAAATGAAAAGAAAAAATTTATAAAGTAGAAAGTAAATATAGCTACTGGTGTGAGTAGAATTGTACAAAAAAAACAAGAAAATAAATAAATGAGTGAGATTAAACATATAACAGTCTAAGGATAACAAAAATTAAACTAAAATCTAAGTTACGTGAGTAATTTCCAAGCATCAGAGAAGAAAGGAGTGGAAGAAATATCATTAACAAGATTTTTCGAATTTTTAAATATGTAAAATGCTTCATGAATATCCAAATGGGAGGAATAGACAGGAGATGAAATTATGTTAATTTTGGAAAAATCAAAACGATGACCTTGAGACCAGCAGTGGGAAGCAATAGAAGATTTGTTAATCTCTTCATTACGAACATTCCGACGGTGCTCATTTATTCTGTATTTCAAACGCCTCCTAGTTTGACCAATATAACCTAAGTTGCAGGACGAACACGGAATTAAATAAATTCCAGAACGGTTTTCGGTGGGAATGGGATCCTTAAGAGAAGATAATTTAATTTTATTGACGGGTTTGTAAATAACTTTGAAACCAAACGGTGAAAGAATTTTAGAGATTTTAAAAGAGAGTGAAGAATAAAACGGTAAAACAACTGGGATGAGACTGTGATCGTTTAATTTGGGAGCAGAACGTTTAGGGTTCTTAAATTTATATAGAGCTTTATCGATGATAGATGGGTTATAGCCACGAGAGAGAGCAAGAGATTTTAAATAATTAATTTCTTTCG
Organism: Salticus scenicus; assembly: GCA_963930645.1. Taxonomy (NCBI): domain Eukaryota; kingdom Metazoa; phylum Arthropoda; class Arachnida; order Araneae; family Salticidae; genus Salticus; species Salticus scenicus. Next base: position 246,281,456 of record OZ005648.1, read on the forward strand.
AAAGATTAGACGGGTCAGAACAAATGTTTAAGGCACGGTAAACATAAGTGTAAAAAGCAGACATTTTTTGTTGAGGGGCGTGGTTAGAGAGAGCATGAGGCGGCAAAGAGACTGAGAAAGGTTTTCTAAAAACAGTAGTTGAGAAACAATCCTTTCCTTTATTCACAAGAACGTCAAGGAAAGGCAAAGAGCAATCCTGTTCAACCTCAAAAGTGAATTGAATGCATGGGTCAATCGAATTGACCAAAGAAAGTAAATTGGACAAATCGACTTCAGGGGAGACAAGAACGAAAGTGTCATCCACATACCTAAACCAGTGAGGAAATTTATATACACCGAAGAGTTTTTCTTCAAAATAGTGCATATAAATGTCGCAAAGTAAAGGAGAGAGAGGACTACCCATGGCCATGCCATCATTTTGGGAATAATAAGTACCATTAAAAATGAAGGCAGTTTGCCTGATACACAAATGAACTAAATTTACAAGCTCCTCAATTTCAATAGAAGAATAATGGAATTCACGTAGTCTTCTCTCTAAACAAACCAGAGCACCTTGAACCGGAACATTTGTAAAAAGTGACTTTACATCTAAAGAAATCATAGTATAGTTAGACGGAGAGATGCATTTAATTTTGTCCACAAAATCATACGAGGTTTTTACAGTATGAAGATTAGTAGAAGTTAGATGAGAAAGAGAGTTTGAAAGAAATCGAGCAAGATTATAAGAAGCCGTACCAATATTAGATACAATAGGTCGAAAGCAGAGAGTGGGTTTATGAATTTTCGGAAGTGCATAAAAACGATAATACCAATCTTAATGATTATACCAAACGCATGGTAATTTCTTCTGCTGCTAATTGTGCTCGTTTTTATGCACTTCCGAAAATTCATAAACCCACTCTCTGCTTTCGACCTATTGTATCTAATATTGGTACGGCTTCTTATAATCTTGCTCGATTTCTTTCAAACTCTCTTTCTCATCTAACTTCTACTAATCTTCATACTGTAAAAAACTCGTATGATTTTGTGGACAAAATTAAATGCATCTCTCCGTCTAACTATACTATGATTTCTTTAGATGTAAAGTCACTTTTTACAAATGTTCCGGTTCAAGGTGCTCTGGTTTGTTTAGAGAGAAGACTACGTGAATTCCATTATTCTTCTATTGAAATTGAGGAGCTTGTAAATTTAGTTCATTTGTGTATCAGGCAAACTGCCTTCATTTTTAATGGTACTTATTATTCCCAAAATGATGGCATGGCCATGGGTAGTCCTCTCTCTCCTTTACTTTGCGACATTTATATGCACTATTTTGAAGAAAAACTCTTCGGTGTATATAAATTTCCTCACTGGTTTAGGTATGTGGATGACACTTTCGTTCTTGTCTCCCCTGAAGTCGATTTGTCCAATTTACTTTCTTTGGTCAATTCGATTGACCCATGCATTCAATTCACTTTTGAGGTTGAACAGGATTGCTCTTTGCCTTTCCTTGACGTTCTTGTGAATAAAGGAAAGGATTGTTTCTCAACTACTGTTTTTAGAAAACCTTTCTCAGTCTCTTTGCCGCCTCATGCTCTCTCTAACCACGCCCCTCAACAAAAAATGTCTGCTTTTTACACTTATGTTTACCGTGCCTTACACATTTGTTCTGACCCGTCTAATCTTTCGAAAGAAATTAATTATTTAAAATCTCTTGCTCTCTCTCGTGGCTATAACCCATCTATCATCGATAAAGCTCTATATAAATTTAAGAACCCTAAACGTTCTGCTCCCAAATTAAACGATCACAGTCTCATCCCAGTTGTTTTACCGTTTTATTCTTCACTCTCTTTTAAAATCTCTAAAATTCTTTCACCGTTTGGTTTCAAAGTTATTTACAAACCCGTCAATAAAATTAAATTATCTTCTCTTAAGGATCCCATTCCCACCGAAAACCGTTCTGGAATTTATTTAATTCCGTGTTCGTCCTGCAACTTAGGTTATATTGGTCAAACTAGGAGGCGTTTGAAATACAGAATAAATGAGCACCGTCGGAATGTTCGTAATGGAGAGATTAACAAATCTTCTATTGCTTCCCACTGCTGGTCTCAAGGTCATCGTTTTGATTTTTCCAAAATTAACATAATTTCATCTCCTGTCTATTCCTCCCATTTGGATATTCATGAAGCATTTTACATATTTAAAAATTCGAAAAATCTTGTTAATGATATTTCTTCCACTCCTTTCTTCTCTGATGCTTGGAAATTACTCACGTAACTTAGATTTTAGTTTAATTTTTGTTATCCTTAGACTGTTATATGTTTAATCTCACTCATTTATTTATTTTCTTGTTTTTTTTGTACAATTCTACTCACACCAGTAGCTATATTTACTTTCTACTTTATAAATTTTTTCTTTTCATTTTAAACGATTTTGTGCGTTGCCGCTTTGACTGCAGCACTCGTGCTTACTTTGTTCGCCTGATGAAGGGTCGTGTGTTTTTCGACCCGAAACAATTGTTGCGAGTTTATTGCATTTTATGGTGTTTTTTCAAAGTTTGTAAGTTATAACTTTAGCTAATCATCAAAATGCATCACGTGGTTTACACAAGAAAAATGCTGCATAATGGTGCAATCTGTGGTAAATAGGTTTAATTATAATCTAGCCTATCTATTTTTACTAGAATGGATCTGACGGGCATTAGAAATAAAATAACATGATATACAAGATCATCCGTGTGAGAATGCCCGTGTCAGACACAGGCAAATGCATTAAGGGATTAAATTCTTAGTCCTTTGGAGGATTTTTGTGACTGTTATTGTGATGCATATATACAGACACCAAAAATTTATTGAATCTCAACAGATAGGTCTCATTGGTATTAAAGCCAAAAAAGGGGTGCAAAAGTCTACTTGTCAATAGCCGCTCTTCAGATCCAAAGTCGAGAACCACTGATTGCCTAAAAGTGTGTCCAGTATGTCATCAGTTCTAGGAAGGGGGTAACTATTTTTCTTCGTGATGTCATTCAAAATTCAAACAATGATAATCCACGCAGAATATCGTTGAACCATCCTTCTTTCGCACAAAACTATGGGAGTCGCCCAAGGACTCATTGATGGTTCGATGATGTCATTATGCTGCAGCTCATTTAGAAGCTCAGGCACCTCTTCTTGCTTAGCAAATGGAAGCCTTCGATGTTGCTAGATGGGAGGATAATTTCCTGTGTCAATTCTGTGCTAGGTGATATTCATCCTTCTGATGTCTTCAGGTATTTGAGAAAACAGTTCTCTAAATTTATAGAGTAGCTTCTCCGCAGCATGTTTCTGTTCAATTCCTAACTCTGCATTCTTGAGCAATTTCGTTCTTAATATCTCAGAAGACTTGGCCTCGGTTGATTTCATGTGCCAATTAATGCATGTAACAGGAGTGCAAGTTGCTAACACCATCTTTCTTCGCTGTCTTTACTTTATCGCTTATGTTGGTGACTCTCACAGGAATAATGGTCTTTGAAAGATGAAACTACTGGCAACAGTTCCCATTCTCAGTTTCCTGGAGTGGCATCAATCTTGTTTTTTGATGTCAGAGGAACTGAGCTATAAAAATGAAGCTAGGAGTCAGAGCGGCAGCTTCGAAGAAAACTTAAATCATAACAAAATAATAATTCTTCGAAGCCGCCACTCTGACTCCTAGTTTCGTTTTTATAGCTCAGTTCCTCTGACATCAAAAAACAAGATTGATGCCACTCCGGGAAGCTGAGAATGGGAACTGTTGCCAGACTCTACACTACCTAAATTCCTTTCAGGCTGTTGTCTGATATTCAATTAGGCCACGTCCATAACAGAAATATTGTTCTTTGGGGAGTGTCCTGCAAATTATTGTCTCAGTATGTGGAAGGATGGAAATTTCGGCGTTTGCTGTAATTTAACATGTTGATTTAATGTCTGGATTTTTAATGTTAAGCACAGCTAAGTCTTCTGAACTTAATTTAAATTCATCAGTCTTAAAATCCAATTTAAAATTGTATTTCTTCAGGAAATCAAAAAAAGAATCACTTATCTCCGCTTCATAGGCAGCATGTTGATAATTGACATTTCCATATGTGATGGTAAATTTTAATTTTGTTGTCAGTTGCTGTCTGGAATTTAACACAGGGCGGCAATCATATAAGTTTCTGTTTATGTTCTAGAGATCTAGAGCTACATCTGTCCTAACGATGGTTATGTTAACTCCCGTATATGTTGCAGGAAGTAGTAGTAACTTGTCTAGAAACATAAAGCTCATTATCGTCATCACTCATTGAAGAAACATAAAACACTGCAAATTAGGGCTCTGATTCCTGGCAACTTTTGTTCCACAAGACTGGCTTCTCTTAATTTCCCTGCAGTGAATGTGCAATCTGCTTTTTAGCAATATTTTGTGATTTTGTTACATAGGGCAACTCCTTTCGATAAGTTTATCACTTCCACAGCCCTAGCACTTAATCTTGGGGTTCTTAGATTTTTTGCTGTTTTCTAAACTGTGGAATGTCTGCCAGATTTTCTTTATTTCCTTTAAATCAGCCTGAGAATCATCCAGGGAGACTGCTCTGATGCTTTGGTGGCCTTTGGCTTGTTGGGCTGCCTCAATTTTCAGTGCATACTCCAAAGCTGATCCAACATCCTTGACCCTGGCATGTCTCAGTGAAGACGTTTTGAGTCTCTAGATCTCGCATGGCATCAAAGAAATATTGGATGGCCAAATCATTGCGAGTTTAAGCATAACAATTTGAGAAAACTAAGTGTGATAGTCTCTGAATATCTGATGCTAAATCTTGTAAATTTTCACCTCCTCTCTAATAACGGGACTTTAATTGAAGGCGACTATATTCTTTCTAGCATTTTTCTCCAAAACGCAGCTCTAGAGCTCTTGTCAGAGCCTCAAAATCATTCCGCTGTTCTTTCGAAAGAATTTCCAGGATGTCAGGCTGCACTGCCCCTAATGATGCTGCTAAATATACAGTCTTGGCAGTAAAGTCTCATCGGTTAGCACTCACCAGCGGCTGAGCAAATCTGCGCTCAAATCTGGTAGATGTGAGGTGCCGGGTTCGATCCCTGGCCGTGCTCGTCGGCCTAGCCTTTTGGGGTTTTCTGTGGTTTTCTCCAAAACTTGTGTTAATATGGGCTAGGACACCTTAGAAAGACCTTATAAGGGCACTCTTCTCAGGCCTAGAACCCTAATGCAGTAAATCGGCCTTAATCCCACAACTCAACCCATACCATCCGTTAGCTTCAGCTACGGCGATGGAGAACTGTCAAACTGTGTCTTATATACTTGGCAATATGATCTCTCATTATAAGTAGCTTTATCGGTTCTGTATTCTTTCTTTCATCTTCCTGAGGCATAAATGCTAACTTTTCTTCCAGTTTCCCAATCTTCTTTTTCAAATCTTTCTTCAAATTTTCTTATCAATTGTCTGTTGCACCCTTTCATTTTTCTCTCAAATTCTTCCTCTATTCTCTTAAATTTACTTTCTATTTCAGAAAACCTTCCTTTCAGCTCTTGATAAAAATTTTCTTTTACTTTCTCTCAAAACTCTTCTATCCTCATAACACTCTCTTCTATTTTCGTAACTTTAGCTTCCATTCCATCCACTCTGTTTTCCATAACTGATAATTTACACTCTTATTACTTCTTTGACGGTTATCACCTCTTACTGAGCAGCTTCGACTTTTTCTTGGATGGATTTAATTTTTTCACTGAAGTCTTTCATCTCTTTTTGCCCAGTTTGCATCCTTACAATCAACCCGGTTTCCGTATTTTCCTGTCCTGCTTTTAAATCATTCATCTAGGCAGCCAAACCTTCCAGAAGTTTTTTCATTTGTTCCTTCATTCCTCTAGTTATAACCATTTACCAGACAACCCTACTTCTGACACCAGAATTGTTACGTATTCGGGGTTCGTTTATTGTCCTTCAATGAATGACAGGTCTTGCAGAGTCTTAAAATTTATTTACAGAATACTCCAGCAGAAGGGTATTATCCAACTGCACTCGAAACATACCAACTGCTGCACTCGCTAGTCTTAACCCCCCTTTCACTTACTCTCTTGCAAGTTTCTATCTTACCAGCCCTTTGCTCTGTATAGGAAGAACCCAAAAGTTTGTTGGTGGAATTAAACTAACTGACTTAGCTGGAAATTCATAATTTTATTTGATATTTAACCGAGTTACCTGCATTTTCAGATTCATGCACAGCAAGGTAAGGGAGTCCAGTGAAGTTTTTTTTGTTTTTTACATGCCTGATAGTGATTACTGCGGAACCGAGTTGTGGGCGTTCTCAGATTCATGCACAGTGAGGTAGAAGTGTCCCAGTGATTTTTTTTTTTCTTTACGCGTGTGGTAGTGATTGCCGCGGAAGCGAGTTACGGGCGTTCTCAGATTCATAGGGGCTTACTTTATTCACATCGAGATCATCTCGAGATCGAGAGTGACGTCACAATGACGTACCAAAACGAAACCTGAATACCGTTTTCTCAGTTTGCTACTTTATTCCACATTTTTCGAGACGGTCTCGAAAGTAAACATTCGTTATCAAAACGAAGCCTACTGTGTTTGCGAGACGTTGTCGAAAGCGAGTTGTAGAAGCATTTTTCAATATGGCGTCTACGTAATTTCTATGGATGTCGAGCAAAATAGAGGAATTCCGAGAAATTATTTAAGAAATTGATCTTCCAGATGTGAGATTCACCAAACTATTCAGTCTGGATAAAGAAATTGTGATATTTCTCTGCGACGAAATAAAACCGTCCCAAATCATAACTACATACTATCATAAATAATTACTTCATCCTCTCAGTTCTTTTCCTTATTACATTGATATTTTATGCTTTTTTTCCTCTCTCTCTGTCTGAATAGTTATGAAAATTCCGATGGTTTCAAATTGTTTTTGAATTGTTATATGCTTTGTAATCGTCATTGTATTTTTATCAGGACAAGTTTGTTTTCGATTTTAACATTTTTCTAATAGACACTAGATAATCTTTATTTACTTTAACATAAATTTCAAATTAATTCAGATGCATTAATAGTAATAATAATAAATACTTGGTATATCTTTAAGTGACAAACTTTTTCATCATCTACCATTTATATCTATTTCATCAATATTAAATACCACATTCTATAAAAATATAAATATGGCATAAAATTGTTACTTATAACAATATATTTCCTTCATTTTAACTTCGGAAAATTTTTAATCACTCATACTCACACAACTGTTGTTAGCAATTAAATTATTTTCGAATGACTAATATAATTTCTCTTTACTGACAACAATTTCATATTACAGTCGTCAGCAAATAAATACTGCACTTAATACTGTTTTGTTAAAAAAGTCATTTTGAATCATGTTCTTAGACAAGGATTTATTTTCAAAAAAAATATACCATGAAGCACTTATTATAAACATATTTAAAATATACAACCTTTTATTAACCATCTCTCACAGACATTATTAACTTATAAAATATACAACATAAGCACTTATTATAAACATATTTAAAATCAACAACCTTTTATTAACCATCTCTCACAGACATTATTAACTTATAAAATATACAACATTTTATTAACTTCATGTCTCAAAGACATGAAGTTAATAAAAGGTTGTATATTTTAAATATGTTTATAAGGATTTATTTAATAGAACAGTATTAAGCATGAAAAATCATGTATAATAGAATTAGATTTTTTTGTGTTTGTGTGCATGAAGTGTATATACATGTATGATACAGGGTTCCCATGGGTCAGGGAAAACCGGAAAAGTCAGGGAATTTGAAATTACTGAGAAAAGTCAGGGAAAACTGTAAATATTGCTCAAAAACCTGGAAAAATGATGATATAAACCTGGAAAATGCTTTTTGAACATTCAATTTATATCACAAGTCACGTTACTATATCGTCTTTTATGTTGCAAGCTATGTTTTGTTTTATACTGTGAGCTATTTTTTATGTCACGAACCAAATTTTGTGACTGGAATTTTCTAAAAATAGACCTGGAAAAGTAAGGGAATTTTATTTTTGAAATTGAGTGGGAACCCTGATGATAGTGATTGCTACGAAACAGATTTTTGTGCATTTTGAGATTGATACACAGCAAGGTAACAGAACCCAGTGATTTTTTTTTTATGTGTGTGAAGTGAAGTGTGCATATGTGCACAGTGGTGAATGTTGTAATATGGATTTTCCTGCATATTTTAGATTCATGCACTGCAAGGTAGCGGCAAACAGTGAAGGCTGTTTTTTTTTTTTTTTTTTTTTTTTTTTCGTGTGCAAAAGAGTACATATGTGCATGACAGTAATTGTTACAGAACCGAGTTTTGTAATTCATACACAATAAGGTAGCAATCCCAGTGGCAGAAAATTTTGAAGTTGTCTGTGACAGGCTTTTAAAATTTCATAATCTGTCTGCAAAATTTGCATGTAATCAGGGGTGAAACTGAAAATAGCTTACACTCAAAAAGACTGAAAGCTGATGGGGGGGGGGGGGGGTTAACATCAGTGGTGGTCTTGTGCAACAATACACAAATACAATTTTACTACAAAACGATATAGTATAAACAATTGTATTCATTCAATTCATCTCATTCTATTAAATATTTTATAGCAATGTTTGATACAACACAATATAAATAATACAAGTTTTAGTTTTGATACAGCAATTTTTATAAGTGAATTGTTATCCGAAAGTTGCAGACAAATTTTTTTCTCAGTGCAGACGAAAACTGTCCGCAAGCCGTTTTTCTGTGTCCGCGACTATGTCGCCGTGTTTCTGCCACTGGGGTAGCAATACAAGTGATATATATATTTTTTAATTTTCTCGTGCATGTAGCTTACAAACATGCTTGAAAGTGATTGCTACAATAAAGATTTTCTCACACTTTTTAGATTTATAGAAAATATGGTAGCAGCACACAATATATTTTTTTTTTTTTTTAGTACAACAGGACTATTTCTTTCAATCTGGTATTTTGTATCGTTACCAATTTATAGTGTTCCACTTCGAAAATGCCTTCGAACTTCCTCCATAGTTTATCTTTTTTTTTGTTTATTTATTTTATTTTTTTCATATGCGTGAAGCTTACATATATACACTCGTGATAATAATTGCTACAGAATCGAATATTGTAAATTTGAGATTTATACTCAGTCAAATACAATTAAATTTATTAGTACATTTAAGTACTATTGTAACTGGTGTTGTACAGTACCGTAGATACATGTAATAATGTATCAGTACAAAAAAAATAAATTACAAACAGTTATCTATATATATATATATAAGAGTAAACTTACTAATCACCGACTCAACACAGTCATGGCGATTCTATGGAAGATAAGAGTCGCCAATTTTGGTAACCACGTTGGTTGGGCAGAAGGCAAAAACCCCTTTATAAGCATAACTCAACTCCAAATTGCTTCACTGTGAACAAATTGCAGAGGGAGAGACTAGACTTGAGTACAAAAAAAGTATTTTCTGCGATTTGGGATTTTTAAGAGGGGGGGGGGGGGGGGGGGAGGGGTAAAAACAATTTTCGGAGGCAAATTTAGAAAAATATGGATTTTTGAGTAAAACTCTACCAATAATAGCACAAAGATATAGAAAACCGCCAAAAACCTTCAGGATATTTCCAAAAATTCATTTTTTTTTTTTTTTCGATTTTGGGGGGGAGTTACGAGGGGACAAATTCGAGCCACATTTTAGCGCTGAATTTGTCCGGGGAAATCTATAGGAGCTGAGGTCACGAGTTTTAGTGTGTGGCTTATTTTCGTGTTTCCAACACCCATTATAATGAAATTTTGCATAAGGGGCAATACACTCGTTTCCAAGTATAACTTTGCTTCAAATTATCTCAGCAAAATTGAATTTTATGCGTGGGTTGTTTATGCTTCCACAACACAAACAGTAAAGGGATTTTATGAAATTTCTCCCCCCCCCCCTCCCTTTTAAAGGAGGGGGAAGGCAAAACACGAATATAAGAGTAATTTTGCTCCAAATTATCTGAGGATAACGATTTTTTGATATGTCGATTGATTATGCGTAATCAAGACGCACACTATAAAGGGATTTTGTAAAATTCCACCTTATTCGCCTTGGGGGTGGGTTTAGGGAATCATGTTTCCATGCGAAACTCTGCTCCAAACTATCTTAGGCGATTTTTTATGTGCTGGCTGGTTATATGTTCCCAACATGCACTATACAGGGATTTTGTGAAAATTCTCCTGCCCCCCCCCCCTTCCAGGATGAGGGGTGGGAGAAAAAACATGTTTTAAACGTCAACGTGAGTGCTTCGGAGTACCTGCATTTGGTCGCAACCAATGCTTACCTCCAACGAAACATGAGGAAAACATAAAAATAATCTTCCATAAAATAATTAAAAGCCAAAAGGATGAATTTAGAATTTTGATCTCTGAATAAATCTCCGCATGAGCAGAGACCAATCAGAGTGAAGCACTAGGAGGTAGCTACCGAAGGTAGTGAGAACTTTAACTTGGATTTTGACTGATTTCAATGATTTTTATTATTAATGATATGGTATTTTGAGAATTAATTTCAATATAATGACCAGCGAAGCGGGCAAAGCCTGCTAGTTAATTATAAATTTACCATATTATTTATATTTAAAAATTGGCGATTACTTAGTGGCATGATGATAATATGCAAGCACCTCAAAAAATACATTTGAAAAAAAAAATATTCATATTAGGGATGCACCGGATAGCAGTTTTGGCTGAATATTCAGCCAACCGAATATCGAATATTTTTCAAACCTAATAGTAACTATTCGGCCGAATACCGAGTATTCGGCTGGCTGATTTACTTATATTCAAGTGTCAATCAGCTAATTTTTTGTGAACTTTTTCAGTAATATCATTTACATTTAGTAATATTTCATTTTTTTAACACGTTAATCGCCACGATAATATCAGAAAAATTTTCACATGGGCCATGGTAACTTTATTAGACAATTTAGTTAAAAATGCGTCAGGCGCATATGACTGACATGGCGATTAACGTGTTAATAATTACTCGGCGTATATCATATTCCTTTTAGGGTTATTTCCTAGTTAAAAATGCGTCAGACACATATGACTGACATGGCGATTAACGTGTTAATTATGAAAAAAATATTACAAAAAACTACTATTCAGAAACTATGGTTTATATAAATGTAGAAAAATATTAGGAAATATTACCAAACATAAGTAGTGGTGTAATGCTGAATTCACAGTCAAAGAAAATTATTAACTGTCTGGCTTCTTAATAAACTTACAAACTTTCTTAAGTAACAATATCTTGTTGCACCCACTCCAAAAAGAATAATTTGGTGTGTCACTCACACGACTTTCTCTTACCCTAAAATTTAATACTATAAATACAGGTTGGAGATTAAGAAGTAAGATAACAAGTACTGTTATGTAAACCTATGTTAAAAAATTCGAATTAGGCTTCGGAAGAGTTTTATTATGATAATTAGCCCCCCCTCAACCCCCTGTTTCATTAATGCACCTACATTTATATAGAATTTAATTCAGTTATTAAGAAATAATTCTGTTTTAAAAAATAATTTATTAAAATTATTATTTAAACAAATTATCTTTTATGATAATGCAGACGATTTCTATATTAGAGAAGTAGTATCATACTAAATATTTAAAAAAAAAGTTTAATTTATTCTCAATTTTTTTTTGGTTAAAAATGAAAAGAGTCGATAACTTTATTTTAAATTATCACAGATTGATGGTTCAACAATTCGTTTTAAAGGTATTGGCGAGCTGTTTTGAAAGTTATCCGTCATAAAAATTTACTCCCATCGAGCAGGGGACTTCCCCCCCCCTCCAGGGTGGGAGGCGAGGCTCCTACATACACAAAATTCTTTTCCCAGTTGACTATCTCTATTACAAAAAATATCTATTTGTTTCATTTTGTTTAGTGCAGTCTATAGATGTTAAACTCTACTTACCTGCAATTCCCCCCATACACGTAATGTATTTGAATACTTTCGAGTGTCCCTGTACACGAACCATTTGCTTCATCTCAACGAAAAGCTTACTGTAGCATCCCTATATGATACCCATTTAGAATACCGACTTTGGAATTTCTGCTATTATTTGTTCTTGAAATATGCTGGTAACAGACAGGCACACAGACCATTCGCTAAAAACATGATTTTCGTATTCAGGGGACCTCAGAACATGTAAATATAACAAAAACTCACATTCAAAAATTTGACCCTAAAACAATACTTTCTCGACCCTATGGGTAAGAGAAAGTGAAAAACAGAAATGCAGCATTTGAGAAAAATCAATTTAAAAGTGACAACGTACTGGATAACCTATATCAAAACTGTTGTAAATGTCTCTGACTCTCATGTGAATAAATTGTGAGATAGAGATGCAATACTGTTCGTGCATGTTGGGGCACTTCATATACATTTTTTAGTAACAAGTTAAAAACTGCTAATATATGACTTGTGTCATTTTTCTTGCCAGATTTGGATCCGACCTTTTTTTGATCTCTTGAAGTTTCCTAGATTGTAACTTGAATTGTAATCATGTGAATTATGTACGTTCTTTCTTAACTCAACTTAGAAAAGTATCGTTATACTGTTATTGATAAAGACAACTTTTGTTAGATATTATTAATTGTTATGATTAATGTAACTAATAATTTTCTTTAATGTTACTTGAAATTAGATGAAATAATTGTTTTCCTTTAAATATAAACTATTTCTTAATTATAATAATAAAGCACCACAGAACTGGCGTTTTAAAGTAATCACTACAGAACTTTGGATAAACACCATAAAATTCAAAACTCGCAACAATTGTTTTGGGTCGAAATAACACACAACCCTTCGTCAGGCGAACAAAGTAGGCACGAGTGTGGCAGTCAAAGCGGCAACGCACCTTATTACCAACGCATAGCTGCTTTGTTCACCTGACGAAGGGTCGTGTGTTATTTCAACCCGAAACAATAGTTGCAAGTTTATTGCATTTTATGGTGTTTATCCATAGTTCTGTAGTTATTATATTTCTTAATTACTCTGAAAATTTTAATTATAATTAAAAATCGCAAATTTTTTTCAAATAATTAAAAATTTTTTAAAAATTGAATTTTTATACGTTCCAACTAGCTGAATAATTTAATATTCGGCTAGTCGAATAGTTTGATTCGACTAAACTGAATATTCGGTAGTATGGCCGAATAACGAATATTCAGTGCATCCCTATCATATCTTTTCCTTTTCTATTTCATTACTTTAAGAAAGATGATCCTAATTCATAGCAGGAGTTTCAGAAAGCATGAGGCATTTGCACATCTGCGTGCAGTTCATAATTTTTTTAAATGGAAATAAATTAAAGAAGTGCAGTTGGTAGTTGGCTCACTGTCAGATATTTATGAAATTTTAAATTTCAACATGGTTGGGTGTTACATAACGAAAATTGCATTGTGTAAATGGGGAGGGCCTGACGCCTGACACAGGGGGAAATTTACTTTTACCCACCTCTTGGCGATTTTTCTGGAATTCGCCTGGATGGCACCGTTCCGAATAGTAGCCCTCACTGGCAGCATACAAAAGGGAGCTTTTCAGCGATATAACCAAACAAGAAAACACATCGAAGAAAAGCAATTTGATCAGAAGCAATACATATAAAAAAGAAAATCATCATTAAAATGTCATCCTTTGATGACTTAAATTCAATTATAAGAGCAATTAAATTTACTAGCTCTAATAAATGTAATTTTTTAATTAATTCTTAAAACTTATCTCTATTCCTTCTTAATTCTCTTCATTACAATTCATCATACTCTACGATAAATCAAAACTGAACCAAAACAAAAGAAGTGAACAAGCAACATACATATTGCAACAATTTGGTATTCATATCCATACATTTTATATTTTCTTTAATATGGCTAATTTAAAGTATTAATGTTATTTAGCAACTTCTACGCAATAAAAGTGCAATATGTAAATTAAGATAACGATACATTCATAATCAACTAATGATCATTAAAAAAAAGTCTGTTTTCAATTTATTGTTTCTATTGAGACTGACAAAGTTTAAATACATTTACTTCTTGCAGTCACTTTAAATACATTCTCTTCTTGCATTCCAATGAAAGAAAATTTGCATGCTTCATGCTTTAAAATAGGCTCAATGGCATTGTTAAAATGCAATAAAGACTGAACACACTCACACACAAAAAATTACATCTTATATTAAAAATATAAATACTTTAATATGTTAAATACAAGGAAAAAGTGTATCTAAAAAGGTTTGTAATTAAAAGTACTAATTTTAAATCTAAGAAAATAGTTTATTTTTAAGTTTGATTGCATCTATTCTTCTATAATTTGTACATCTAGGAACCCCCCAAGCCCATTACATAAATAATGTTTTCCCTTTTCTAGAAGGAAAACATTATTATTATTAAAATAATAAACGCATGCAATTTGTAAACAATTCGACAATAAACAAACAACACGGAGGTGCGATCCGAAGCCGATTACAGTTAATGTTCGCTATGAATCTTGGAAAATAGTTTTCTATTTTTTTATTGGTTAAAAAATGCGAAGAAGAAGTTAAAAGTAACTCCTCCTTCGCTGTTATGTCATTTCGAAGGGAGGGACTTACTGTCGTTTCTCTGACGATATCATCTCGATTTCACTTATCGGACGAGAGGAATAAAGTACCAATTCTTGCACACTTCGTTTTCTAGGTATCGTTTCCAGACAATAACGAAAGACGTCACTCTCGATCTCGAGATGATCTCGATGCGAATAAAGTAAGCCCCATACACAGCGAGGTAGGGGTGTACAGTGATGTTTTTTTTTTGTTGTTGTTGTTGTTTTAACGTGCGTGATAGCATTGCTGCGGAACCGAGTTACATGCGTTTTCAGATTCATGCACACAGATTAGGGGTGTCCAGTGATTTTTTTTAAGCTATTGTATAGCTTTTATCGCGGGCTTTGAGCGCGGCGACCGAATCGAAAAATTCCGTAACGAAAAAAAAACCTAACACAGTTCGGTAGACTTCGGCTGTACGAAGCTCGCACGGATCGAGACGAGCTGCTCCGAAATCGGACGAATACATAAGCAGCTGTTTGTGAGAAAGTATGTAGGTGTATAGGTATCTATCATCTATGTACAACAGTGAATAGCTGTACGCGTAAAATTTGTGTATAAAGTAGATCAGATAAAACTTGAATATCTCCATTCGACTTGCAGGCCTTTAAAACCTATTAAATACCTTTTCTCTATTAAAATTTGTTTTCTTATCATTATTGTTATCTTATCATTATTGTTATCATATTCATTAATATCAAAGAAAAACCTTGAATATCCCCATTCGACTTGCAGGCCCTTAAAACCTATTAAATACCTTTTCTCTATTAAAATTTGTTTTATATCGGTCACCACGCTCAAAAAGTGTAACTTGAATTAATATCAAAGAAAAAACTTGAATATCCCCATTCGACTTGCAGGCCTTTAAAACCTATTAAATACCTTTTCTCTATTAAAATTTGTTTTCTTATCGGTCACCACGCTCAAAAAGTGTAACTTGAATTAATATCAAAGAAAAAACTTGAATATCCCCATTCGACTTGCAGGCCTTTAAAACCTATTAAAATACATTTTCTCTATTAAAATTTCTTTTCTTATCATTATAGTTCTCTTATCATTATTGTTATCTTATTCATTAATATCAAAGAAAAAACTTGAATATCCCCATTCGACTTGCAGGCCTTTAAAACCTATTAAATACCTTTTCTCTATTAAAATTTGTTTTCTTATCGGTCACCACGCTCAAAAAGTGTAACTTGAATTAATATCAAAGAAAAAACTTGAATATCCCCATTCGACTTGCAGGCCTTTAAAACCTATTAAATACCTTTTCTCTATTAAAATTCGTTTTCTTATCGGTCACCACGCTCAAAAAGTGTAACTTGAATTAATATCAAAGAAAAAACTTGAATATCCCCATTCGACTTGCAGGCCTTTAAAACCTATTAAAATACCTTTTCTCTATTAAAATTTGTTTTCTAATCATTATTGTTATCTTATCATTATTGTTATCTTATTCATTAATATCAAAGAAAAACCTTGAATGTCCCCATTCGACTTGCAGGCCTTTAAAACCTATTAAATACGTTTTCTCTATTAAAATTTGTTTTCTTATCGGTCACCACGCTGAAAAAGTGTAACTTGAATTAATATCAAAGAAAAAACTTTAATATCCCCATTCGACTTGCAGGCCTTTAAAACCTATTAAAATACCTTTTCTCTATTAAAATTTGTTTTTTTATCATTATTGTTATCTTATTCATTAATATCAAAGAAAAACCTTGAATATCCCCATTCGACTTGCAGGCCTTTAAAACCTATTAAAATACCTTTTCTCTATTAAAATTTGTTTTCTTATCATTATTGTTATCTTATCATTATTGTTATCTTATTCATTAATATCAAAGAAAAAACTTGAATGGCCCCATTCGAGTTGCAGGCCTTTAAAACCTATTAAATACCTTTTCTCTATTAAAATTTGTTTTATATCGGTCACCACGCTCAAAAAGTGTAACTTGAATTAATATCAAAGAAAAAACTTGAATAATCCCATTCGACTTGCAGGCCTTTAAAACCTATTAAAATACCTTTTCTCTATTAAAATTTGTTTTCTTATCATTATTGTTATCTTATCATTATTGTTATCTTATTCATTAATATCAAAGAAAAAACTTGAATGTCGCCATTCGACTTGCAGACCTTTAAAACCTATTAAATACCTTTTCTCTATTAAAATTTGTTTTATATCGGTCACCACGCTCAAAAAGTGTAACTTGAATTAATATCAAAGAAAAAACTTGAATAACCCCATTCGACTTGCAGGCCTTTAAAGCCTATTAAATACCTGTTCTCTATTAAAATTTGTTTTCTTATCGGTCACCACGCTCAAAAAGTGTAACTTGAATTAATATCAAAGAAAAAACTTGAATATCCCCATTCGACTTGCAGGCCTTTAAAACCTATTAAAATACCTTTTCCCTATTAAAATTTGTTTTCTTATTATTGTTATCTTATTCATTAATATCAAAGAAAAAACTTGAATATCCCCATTCGACTTGCAGGCCTTTAAAGCCTATTAAATACCTTTTCTCTATTAAAATTTGTTTTCTTACCGGTCACCACGCTCAAAAAGTGTAACTTGAATTAATATCAAAGAAAAAACTTGAATATCCCCATTCGACTTGCAGGCCTTTAAAACCTATTAAATACCTTTTCTCTATTAAAATTTGTTTTCTTATAGGTCACCACGCTCAAAATGTGTAACTTGAATTAATATCAAAGAAAAAACTTGAATATCCCCATTCGACTTGCAGGCCTTTAAAACCTATTAAAATACCTTTTCTCTATTAAAATTTGTTTTCTTATCATTATTGTTATCTTATTCATTAATGTCAAAGGAAAAACTTGAATATCCCCATTCGACTTGCAGGCCTTTAAAACCTATTAATTACCTTTTCTCTATTAAAATTTGTTTTCTTATCGGTCACCACGCTCAAAAAGTGTAACTTGAATTAATGTCAAAGAAAAAACTTGAATATCCCCATTCGACTTGCAGGCCTTTAAAACCTATTAAATACCTTTTCTCTATTAAAATTTGTTTTCTTATCGGTCACCACGCTCAAAAAGTGTAACTTGAAATTATATCAAAGAAAAAACTTGAATATCCCCATTCGACTTGCAGGCCTTTAAAAATCTATTAAAATACCTTTTCTCAAAAAATAGAGTTAGATCATTCAAATTTGGTACATCGAGGTTTTCGATACCTACAAATCGATTGCGGATATTTTTGATATATTCTCATTGCGGATATATTCTCATTTATTCAATAAAAGAAAAAAATTTGTTTTCTTATCGGTCACTACGCTCAAAAAGTGTAACTTGAATTAATATCAAAGAAAAAACTTGAGTTAATATCAAAGAAAAAAAAATATTGCATAAATAAAATAAATAAATAATTATAATTGCATAAGTTGATAAAAAATGCTATGCAATAGCTTTACCGCGGCAGTCCTCGAGTGCCACACGTTTTTTTTTTTTTTTTTTTTTTTTGTCTTGACGTGCGTGATAGTGATTGCCACGGAAGTGAGTTAAGGGCAATCTCAGATTCGTGCACAGCAAGGTAGGGGTGTCCAGTGATGTTTTTTTTTTTTTTTTTTTTTTAACATGCGTGATAGTGTTTGCCGTGGAACCGAGTTATGTGCGTTTTCAGATTCATGCACAGCGAGGTAGGGGTGTCCAGGGATGTTTTTTGGTTTTAACGTGTGTGATAGTGATTGCCGCAGAACCAAGTTACGTGCGTTTTCAGATTCATGCACATCGAGGTAGGGGTGTCCAGTGATGTTTTTTGGTTTTAACGTGCGTGATAGTGATTGCCGTGGAACCGAGTTACAAGCGTTTTCAGATTCATGCA
Source organism: Salticus scenicus (assembly GCA_963930645.1). Classification (NCBI taxonomy): domain Eukaryota; kingdom Metazoa; phylum Arthropoda; class Arachnida; order Araneae; family Salticidae; genus Salticus; species Salticus scenicus. The sequence continues at coordinate 246,299,959 of OZ005648.1, forward strand.
CAGAGGGGTGTCCAGTGATGTTTTTTTTTTTTTTTTTTTTTTTTTTTTTACGTGCATGATAGTGATTGCTACGGAAGCGAGTTATGGGTATTCTCAGATTCATGCACAGCGAGTAGGGATGTCCAGTGATGTTTTTTGGTTTTAACGTGCGTGATAGTGATTGCCGTGGAACCGAGTTACAAGCGTTTTCAGATTCATGCACAGAGGGGTGTCCAGTGATTTTTTTTTTTTTAACGTGCATGATAGTGATTGCTATGGAAGCGAGTTACGGGCATTCTCAGATTCATGCACAGCGAGGTAGGAGTGTCCAGTGATTTTTTTATTTTATTTTATTTTTTTTTCTTACGTGCATGATAATGATTGCCGCGGAACCGAATTACGTGCGTTTTCAGATTCATGCACAGTGAGGTATGGGTGTTCAGTGATGTTTTTTGTTTTTAACGTGCGTGCTAATATTTGCCGCGGAACCGAGTTACGTTCGTTTTCAGATTCATGCACAGCGAGGTAGGGGTGTCCAGTGATGTTTTTTTGGTTATAACGTGCGTGATAGTGATTGCCGCGGAACCGAGTTACGTGCGTTTTCAGAATCATGCACAGCGAGGTACGGGGGTCCAGTGAATTTTTTTTTTTTTTTTTTTGCTTTTTACGTTCGTGGTAGTGATTGCCGAGTTACAGACGTTCTCAAATTCATACACAGCGAGGTAGGGATGTCCATTGATTTTATTTATTTATTTATTTTTTATTTATTTATTTTTTTTTTTTTTTTTGGTTTCCATTGAATCTTTCGATTTCTATTTCATTACTTTCAGTGGAAGGATCTAAATTCATAACGGGGGTTTCAGGTAGGAGGAGGCGTTTGCATGTCCGAGTGCAGTTGGTAGTTTTTTAAAGTGGTGGAAAATAAGCGAGTGCAGTTGGTAGTCACCCCTCCAGAAAGTTACAAAGTTAGTATGTGTTACAAAGGGCAAGCAAATTCGAGACACCCTTTTTAGCGCTAAATTTGTCCTGTAAAATTAATGAGATCTGCTGTCACGAAGTTTGGTGCTTGGATTTTTTATATGCAACTGGCACCTAAAAAAACGGGATTTATCGAAATACCCCTTTCCCCCCAGCGGGACAGGAAACAAAAAAACGTTTGTAAGCATAACTTGGCCCCAAATTACATCACGGTGAAGAAATTTCACATGATGAGACTAGACTTGAGTATAAATAAAACATTATGTACGATTTTAGAATTCTTGATTCTTAAAGGAGGGGGGAAAATCGTTTTTCGAGGGGGAAATTTAAGAAATTCCGGATTTTTTAGTAAATCTCTACGAAAGATATTACAAAGGTATTGAAAATAGTCACGTGTCTTCTTTAGAATATTTTCAAAAACACATTTTCAGTTTTTTTTTTTTTTTTTTTTTTTTTGAGTGGGGGGGGTGCAAATTCAAGACACCCCTCCCCCCTTTAGCGCTAAATTTGTCTTGGGAAAGCTATGGGATCTGCGGTCACGAAATTTAGTGCGCAAATTGTTTATATGTATCCATAACTTATTGTAACGAGATTTTACGAAATTCACCCACTTACCCCCTTGGGGTCGGGGGGAGGGGGCAATAAACACGTAAAAACACGTTATTCTGTTTGAATTCGCTTTACATTATCTTAGAATGATGCGTTTTGGTGTGTGGATGTTGATTAGGTGTACGCATTATGTACTTTGATGAGATTTCACAAAACTTCTAACTTAGCCGCTGAGGAAGGGGAAGTAAGAAGCGGGTAATTTGCTGCCGAAGGCAGTACGGACCCGGAATCCTCACGTTGCGAGCGGGAAAAACCTCTACGGAATACAGAGGAAACTTTAACTTAGATTATTAATAATGTAATGGAATTTTGACAACTCTTTTAAGTATAGTGCTCAGCGAAGCGGGCAAAGCCTGCTAGTCAATCTATAATAATAAAATATGTCTATCTCTCTCTCTCTCTCTCTCTGTCTGTTTGAGCATCTAGACGTTCAGCACCTACTGAACGTAGATGTACAAAATTTGACATTTGGGTGCTCAGAAGCCTCCCCAAGGGGATAGTGAGAAAAGAATTTTAATTAGTTGTGGAGATAATTAAAATGTCGACCTATGTCTAATCAAAAAGCTATCTCAGTGACTGAGAATTCACCGCGATTGCACAAAAATAGATATTTTAAAAGAGTTAAAAGGATAAAGGGTGGAAAAAAAATTAGAAATATTAGTCTGATCGTTACAAATTTGGTACCAAATGAAAGGGGCGATTTTTCTGAATCTAAGAGTCCATGCGGCTTATCGATACAACAATCAGATTTTTTAAAATTAACTAAAGTATGAATTTTAGGTGACAACCTCATTTCAACTGCCAGACGACTGTCTGCTATGAAAAAAGAAATGATTGTAACCAATTAAGATGTCACGTGTTTTATAGTGAGGGGAAAAATTGCAATTTTCAAACTTTTTCAAATTTTCAGTCACGTTACATTTAAATTAATATTCGGCCTAGACAGCATATTATAAAGCTACAGTTCAATTTTAATGAAAATATGTGAATGAACAAAAAAATTACATTTTTGTTGGGAATTATATTTATCAGGACTCACACGTGACTAAAAGACAATGTAAGATTAAGTTTTCTTTTATATTTTGCAGTATTTTAAATTAAGTATGTCGTTGAAATTTTGTAGTCTTTGGTTTTAATGCCCGATAATTCGCATGCGAATATTTTTGAAAGTGTATAATTATTAGGAATTTCTTGGGGGAGGGGAAAAAAAAAAGAGTTTCAGCGTTTGAAATTGGTATTATTAGGTTTTAAGGCAAGATAAATCCATTGCGGATATTTTCGAGTGTAAAATAATTAAGAGGGGGGGGGGGGCGAAGGGGCAAAAATGTAGAAAAGGAACGGGAGTTACGGAGAATACTACGGAAAATCCAGAACGCTTTTATTATTTTATATTTTGCAGAGTTTCTAATTGAAATTTCCGCTCACATTTCGTACTAAGGATTTTTAACGTTATATAGCTCGGTTTTACACAAGTTTCGGAGAAAACCATGCATAAATCAGACACAAATCTTTTTATAAAAATGTTTATATTACCTTTGTATCCCAGCTTCTAATGAATATAATTTCATAAGTAATACATCATTTTTTTTTTTTTTTAAGTTATTTGAATTGGAATTGAAGAGTATACGTTGCAAATCTCTGTCGCCAGAGAGCGCTTGAATATTTTAATAATTCAATATCTAGAATTCTAATTATGATTAAATTACGTAAAGCACATCATTTGAAATATTGCGGACTTTTAAACTGATATAAGCCGTTAAATTCCGTACGGGAGTTTCAGATAAAACCACAGAAAAGTCAGAACACCTTTATTACAGTATCTCCATTTCTAATTATGATGCAGGGTTCTGAATTCCGATACTCCGCTCACATTTCATATTAAGGATTTTTAATACTATTTAACCCGCAGTTACGCAAGTTTCAGAGTAAAACCCCAAAAATATCCAAACATTTTTTTTTTTTTTTTTTTTTTTTTTTAAATAAATATCATTTTAAAAGTCATTTAAATTGAAATTGAGGAATACATATTGCGAATCTCTGTCGCCAGAAGCCGCTTTTATATTTTAATAATTTAATATCTCCAATTCTGATTATGAGTAAATTACTTATAGGGAGAAGATTGAGAGATCGTAAGACCCACCGGGTTGCGGATTTGCCACGATCAGAATTTTCAAAGGTCCTTTACATGGTGAGCGAACAGGCTGTTTCAAATCATGAAACATAAAGCGGCGCCTGCGTCGCCACAGAGCGGAAATTTGTTACAATTAAAATTTTCAAATCTATTTGCGCTATGAGCAAACGCTCCGCAGGCGCCACTGAGCAGGAGTTTAGTAAAGTCGGATTTTTCAATGATCTCGAACCAGCTGGTCATCGAAGGCGGCTAGTCTATAGTAATAAAAGAAGAAGGCTGTCTGAACATCTATACGTTCAGCCCCTATTGAACGCAGAAGTACAAGAATTGACATACGGATGCTCAGGAGCTTTCCCGAGGTGCTCCTGAAAACAGAATTTAAAAATAATTTTAATTATTTGTGGAGATATTAATTAAAATGTCGACCTATATCTAATCAAAAAGCTATCTCAATGACTGACAATTCACCACGATTGCATAAAAATAGATATTTTAACGGAGTTAAAGGCAGAAAAATTGGAAAATGAATTAGAAATATTAGTCCGATCGTTACGAATTCGTTACCGAATGAAAGGGGCGATTTTTCTGAATCTAAGAGTGCACGAGGCTTATCAATATAACAATTAGATTTTTTAAAATTAAGTAAAGTATGAAATTTAGATGACAACATCATTTCAACTGCCAGACGACTGTCTGTAATGAAAAGGTAATTATTGTAACCAATTAAGATGTCACGTGTTTTATAGTGGGGGGGGGGGGGATTGCGATTTTCAAATTTTTCTTCACGTTACATATAAATTAATATTCGGCCTAGATAGCATATTGTAAATCTACAGTTCAATTTCCATGAAAATATGTGAATAAATAAAAAAAAAAATTACATTTTTATTCGGAATTATATTTATCACGACTAACGTGACCAAAAGATAATGTAAGATTAAGTTGTCTTTTACATTTTGCAGTATTTTAAATTGAGATATGCCGTTACAGCGTTTGAAATTGGTACCTATTATTAGGTTTTAAGGCAAGGTAAATCGATTGAGATATTTTCGAGTGTAAAATTATTAGGAGGGTCGAAAGGGGGGGGGGGCAATATGTAGAAAAGGAACTTGAGTTTCGGAGAAAACAACGGAAAACCCAAAACGCCTTTCTTCTTTTATATTTTGCAGAGTTCCAAATTCCAATTTCCGCTCACATTTCGTACTAAGGATTTTTAACGTTATATAGCCCGGAAAGCGTATCGGCCTACGGTCTCCCAATCTTCTCCCTATAAGTAATTTACTCATAATCAGAATTGGAGATATTGAATTTTTAGTTCCCCATCATACTATAGGTATGGGGAACTTAGGTAATCATGAAAAATTTCGACCTCGATTTTTTGACTTTTCTATACGTTTTCAGGTGTGAGGAATCCGAAAATGACAAAATTTGTATGGTGTCTGTTAGTGTGTCAGTCCGTTAGTTTGTTAGTCTGTTTACACGATATCTCACGACTAAATGATCGCAGAGAGGTCAGATCAGTTTTAAAATATTACTTTCGATACTGGCAAGAACCCTATTCATTTGGAACATTCGAATTAAAAAACTTCGTAAGTTATGAGAAATTTACGATTTTCTTAACATGGTAGAATAGGACAAAAATTCACTTAAACGTGCATTAAATGGAAACTTTTTACTGTAAAAATATCAGACCAGTTTTAAAATATCAGTTTTGATGCCAGAATGAACATCAGTAACTATAAATATGCTACTCTGAAAATTTCGCAAATTATTGGAAATTTACGAATTTCTTAACATGGCAGAATAGAGAAAATTTCACATAAACGTCAATCTTGAGGGATATTTTCATCGTAAAGATGTCAAACCACTTTCGAAATATTATTTGGGATACTGGCATGAATATCACAGACTATGATTTTTCCAATTCAAAAAATTCGTAAGTTATTTGGAATTTACGATTTACGTAACATGCCAGAATAAGGCAAATTGGGCATAAACTTCCATTTTGAGGATCATAAAGCATTAGACAACTTCAAAATTACATTTAAGATATTTGTTTGAACATGATTGAATACAAATATTCTAACAGGAAAATTTCGTAAATTATTTGTAATTTACGATTTTATCAACATAGCGAAATTGTAAATTTTTCATATAAATATGAATTTTGAGGATTATTGCATTGGAGATAGTAGCATGAAAACTAAACAACGGAATCGACCCTGATAAAATAAATTAATAGATTAGAATAAGATAAATATATCGAAGTGAACGGTGGATAGCCTATTAGGCGGGGATTTCATTCTGTCACTGTACCAAGTGGTGGTCAAATTCATTTCTTTTAACATGATTATAATGTCTCAAACTAGAAATTTATGAGAACCTATATATGATGGGGAACTGAGCAGAGTCCACCTATGCCAAATAGTTAAATATGAAAGCGGCCTCTGGCGACAGAGATTTGTAATATGTACTCTTCAATTTCAATTTAAATGACTTTTAAAATGATGGTTTACCTATGAAACTATGTTAATTAGAAGCTGAGATACAAAGGTAATGTAAGCATTGTTATAAAAAAAAAAAAATGTGTCTGATTTTTTTCGTGGTTTTTCTCTGAAACTTGCGTAACTGCGGGCCACCTATGGGGATGAATGGGACAATGCACATGCATGTAAAAAAAAAAAAAAAAAAAAAAAAAAAAAAAATTATTATTAATTAAAAATGATAACTTTTTATTAAAATTAGTATGTTTATATGTAATTGATTACTGAAGTGTACTTATGAGCAATATTACAAAATTCTGAATTAAATATGGTGAACGTTATCAGTAAAAACATGAAAAATGTCCCATTCATCCCCGCTCTCCCCTATTATTAAAATGTGAACAAATGTTTGAATAATTGTGCTGTGCCTACATATTTTAGGTTTAAATCAAAATAAGAGAGTTCTATATAGATTGAATAAAATATAAATTTTATTCTTCGGATAGATATAATACAGATTTTTCTAAATTGTTTACAATTTTCAGAATTACATTTTATCTTTCCAAACCTTTTTCTTAATCTATATACTATATATAAAAGAATAAACTCGCTGATTCACTGACTCAACACTGCACAACCAGAAATAAGGTTTCTCTCTCTCTCTCTCTCTCTCTCTCTCTCTTTTTTTTTTTTTTATGCTAAAAATTTGCATTAAATTTCAGTATTCAAACATTATTATTATTATTAAATTTTTACTGGAATATATTTATTGATATACTCTAAGATTTCTAAAATGTAAAAAAAATTTGTATTTTACTATTTTTAAATACGCATATAATTATACTTATGAACTGAGCATAAAAACAGAATTCTTACTCTTCCTGCAGTGCGGTATTTTATAAAGAATACGCAGACGCCGTCACTTTCATTTACAGGTGATTGATTGATACAACCTCCGTTAATCTGGATTATCCTGTTTCATACCCTTTCTAACAAAAGGTAGATTTACTTTAGAGAAGTTAACTAGTTTTCGAAAAACAAACTGTCAAGGTGATAGATGAGTATACTAAACCCCCGTCTATTGTATTAGTAGTAAATAAAGTAGGCAGTGACTAAACATGGCATTGCGAAATTGCTTGACTAGTCTCCATGGTTATAGTGATAGCTTACAAAAAAATATGAGGACAATTCTTCTTTAATCCCTTTAAAAAGTATTAGGTTTGAGTCCTTCTTCGGGAGGGGGAGGGGGTGTTGGGCTCGATTGTTTAATCTTCAAAAGCAAGATGCGACTGCCGTACCATAAAATACTAAACATTTTTAATTCCATATTTTAAAACAATACCGATTAATAGTGTTTGAAAATTTATCAAAAATGTATGCCGAAGAAGAAATTATGTCTTTTTAAATTTGAAAAAAGAAAAATATATAGGTCACTTTAAGTTACGTATTACAAAAACTTTATTTAAAAAATAGATAGATAGATAGATAGATATAATTTTAGATTGGTGGAAACTTAAAACTAATGCTTATTTTTATTGCAAAAATATTGACACTAGAAACATAAATAAATATATAGAATCTAATTTTTTAGAATTCTTAAGAAGCAGAATTAATCATAAAAAGCCCTACCCTAATAATTGATTTATTAAAAATGAAAACTGGAATAAGTCAAATAAAAAAAAAAAACCTTTTTATTTAAATAAAAAAATCTAAGTTAACGACAGTAAACCTTAAGATGGGGGTAATTTTATCATGCTTCAAAATATTCTGACAAATAATTTTAAAATTTAAATCATAATAGCTAAAAGAAAAGAGAAGAATTCGTTTTCTTCATACCTTATTGAATTTATTTAAAAAATAAAGTAAATCTCTGTATTATTTTTTCTTTAGTTGTCTAAACATATTGGAACCATATTTCATTAAAGAAAATCCCAACAAAACAGGACAGTTATCAATAATCTTTTATGCAAGTAACATACATGGAACGTAAAAACTAATTGTTAATTACAAATTTAATATATATATATATATATTAAATGGGGATAGAAAAAAGATTATTTGAAGAATTATGTTCGTATGGCAATGCGCTCGCTTTTTCCTTTATGAATTAGCCACTAATAGTGACTTCGAATAATCGACACTGCAGTTAATAGAAACTAATTTTTAGATCATATAATATATAATTCAGAAGAAAAAAAAATTGAAAAATTACCCAAATTTTTCAATGATATTTAATTTCTCAAATATATTTATAAACAATATGTTATTATGGTGAATTAAGTTCAATAAAAAATAAATATATATATAATAAAAATAATACTAAATAAGATCCGCGCAGATTGATTTCGGCTTTTAATCTAAAGTATTTTACGATGTTACAATGTTAATTTACATTTTCTCAGAAATTTATTTATTTGTATTTATCTATTTATTTAAATACACAAATTTTATTAGCAGCAGCAACTAGACAGCCAGATAGCATTTCTACCTTTGCTTTCTTTAAAATTACTAAAAGAAAGTAAAAAAAAAAAAACAAAAAAAAAAAAAAAAAAAAATCCAATTAGCTATATATAAGGTAAGTACTATTATTAATCTTAAAAATTAAGATATCTAGTTACTTTGTTTGGCCTGTGTATGTTTCTTTGGTGAATTATTTGACTGACTATTCTTCGTTCTCATTCTTTTCTTTTACTATAAAAGGATTATATATATATATATATATTTATAAACTCCGAAACTTTCCTGGGATAATAAATAATACATAAATAAATCTTGTTATTTATTATTTAGGACTAGAGTCCCATTTCTTTCAAACAGGAAGAGTGTCCGCTTTTGCAGAAGATCATCTTGAATTTTGCATAATAAGAAACAGCCTAGTAAAAGTTTAGAAATACGTGAAGATGAAAAGTCCGAGTCAAAAATAAGACTCAGTTACTATATTATATTCGGTTAGGACAGTTTTTTTTTTTTTTTTTTTTTTTTTTTGTTTAAAGAATAAGAATATAGATAATTAAAAAAAAAAAAATGTAAAAGCTTTTGAAAATTGAATGTTTTTAGTAAATAATATCACCTAACAACTACTTTCGTACTCTAAAACTATACGCATATGTTATTAATAAATTTTATTTTTAATATTTACTTTTATTTTTAAATATTTTTACTTTTATAGTTTTAAAATTCAAAGAAACAAGCATGTGGATTTTTCTTTATGAAGAAGTTTGTATTAATTGCCAATGAAAGGCGGAAAAATGAATATAATGAAATGCAGCTTATACAGAATAATAATAAAAAAAAATCATAGGGATTTGTCATTTAGTTATAATATTCTTTTGAAGGACATAATGGTCTTCCCCTAATATGTTATGTTTATATTGTTTGTTTATTCGAACACTGATTTAATCTGAACAATTCTTAGCTCTTTTGGAGTAAATCTGTTGAATAGATTTTATAAAATTAATTATTATTATTTTTTTTTTTTTCAGAGCATTCATAACTTCTAATTTCTAAATCATGTTAGATAATATTTGTGAGCTCGCAATTTACGAACTTTTAAGTCATTTTAGATTATAAATATTTTATTTATTTATTTATTTATTGGAATAAAAAAAAAAAACTTAAAAACAAATCTCGAGTTTTAAAGCTTTTTTGACAAAAATAAAAAAAATAGCTATGAATAATAATTATGTGCAAACAGTCCAAACACCTTAATTCGGTTTAAAAATAGAGATTTTATAGAAATATTTTAAAATAACTTAAAACGTATTTTTCTTTCTTTTCTTTAAATTTTTACCAATTTTGACAAAAATAAAAAATTTGCTGAAAATAATGACTATGAATTCTTAGTCAAAAAATAATTCGGTTGAAATGTATATATTTTAAAGAGAAGTAATACTTAATTAAATTCAGTGTCAACCCTATGTTGACGTTTTGTAATTAGCTAGCTAGCATTCTCTAAATGAAAATTACAAATCTTACAGAAAAATAATATTTAATTAAACTCAATATATATATATATATATATTGTATAAAGTTACGTTTTGCTATCTAAAATTATATTTTATGATTAGTATCACTTGATGAATATATTTTTTTGTGGGCAGACATTTGCAAAAACTCACATAAGTAGTTTCGGGACGAAATATTTAAACATGGCTCTTCATCAAGAGGAAGTGAATATATATATATATATTCCAAACGCATACCTACTTTTCATCCGATAAAACACAATAGTTTCGAAAACTCAGTTATATAAAATGCTTAAATACGTACATATAATTCATGCAACTATATTAATTTAATGAAATGAAGTCAAATATCGAGGCACATTTCGACAAAGTGAAATCAAACCAAATTTAAAACAATAAAATATTCCAAAAATCTCACACAATTAGAACTGTATTGCAGTCTATCGAAATTATATTATAACACACGTACTTTATATACAAAATAAATTAAGCGTGAAAATTGCCTTTATAGAAATGACTCCAATATTAAATTCAAATATATATATATATTAAATATTATATTTATAAATTATAATTTAAAAAGTAGAGCAAAAGAAAGTTTAATAGACGATTAAATGCCACCGAAAACCAAAATAACAGTAAGAATTAATTAGTAACTAAATTAAATAGCCTGAGATATCAATAAAACTTCAATAAAAACAATTTATAATATATATATATATAGTAACACATATCGTATAAAATGTTTAACTATACATAAAAATAATAAGAAAAAAAAATACAGAAAGAATGAATAAAATAGGTAGGGGAAAAATTATGATTATAAATATATAGTTAATTGGGTATAATGTACCTATAATATGCATTAATATTGCATTACTTAATACTTGGCATAAACAGCATATCCCCCCCAGTCAAGTTTGGCTAATTTTTTGGCGATACTTCCTCCATGGAGAACTGTGATTGGCTCCTTGTTAGTACGGAATTCACCAGGGTGTCACCTAAAGCTATAAAAAATATCATTTCTTTTTAAAGTTCTGTCACGTACAGTTGTGTTTATTTTTCGCTTCGTAGAATTCAAATTGATTTCAAATTATTTTTCACCTGTTATTAAGAATCAACCCCATTAGTTCTTAGAAATGAATTCATTACACAGTAAGTTATTTTTATTCAATATTTTTGTAAGCTTTTAGATTTTATTTTATTTATTTTTATTACTAATATAGGAAAATGATATATAAAATATTTTGCTTCATTGCATATATGAGAATTTGACCTAGGAATTAAAATTATTTGAAGTTGAATTTTACTTTTTATTTATTTACTTCTTTTTAACAAGATAAATACTCTACAAATAAAAGTTTAAAAGTAAATAAATAATTAAATCTACTGAGATTTTTTTTTTTTTTTTTTTTTTTTCTTTACATGTACATTTATAGCTTATAAAATATTCATATCTTATTTTATTAACATTTATTTTTAATAGATTTTTTATTGTCTATTTTAAAATTTAAAAATAGAAAAGTACAATATTGCTTATTATATAATATAGAGCTTTTATTATGATTTATTATTTTCTATCTACTTTCTTGTCGTAAACAAAACTTTCATATCATTATGAGCGTTTTACTCATTAGAAATTGATTTTTATTTATGTTATAAATGAATGATTTTTTAGAAAGTATAATAACATTTAAAAAATAATGATTTACCAATATGAAAATATACGCTTATTAGAGGTGGAAGATAGATCTTTTGCAAATTTTTTGTCATATTGCAAAAGGCATTATAAATCATCGCATGAATAAAACTTTCTACATTATAAAGAACGCCGCTATAGTATTTTCATTTTTCTTTAATTAGTCAGTATATATATATATATATATATATATATATATATATAATTATCAAATAAACAACTTTCGATATTAAATATTAACGTGAGACTTCTGATTAACTAGTGAGAAAATTATTTATTTATTTTTAGATACAATTTTTTCTATTTGTACAAGGCTTAGCCCAAAACAGACTAAAATACCTATCCTTTTGCTTTATGTGAAATCGGAAATATAATATCGATTAGGATGTACATTCCAATGTGATGACGGTTTTCTAAAATTTTGTAATAACTGTTTAAATATGATTTAGTATAAGATAAAACGAACCAATCATTAAAATTTACGAAGGAGAAAAGAAAAATTATTCTTAAATTAAATATTCTTTATTTATGCTTTAGCGAAATGTGTTTAAATTCCTTACTGGTCATATTTATGATAAGTACATCACAAAAAACTTTCAACAATTACATTTATTGCAACAGTTATTTGATGTTATGTTAAAGTACTTTTATATGTGTTGAATATGCTGAAATAGATGTGTTTGAAGTTAAAGAATTGCAGGTATTATGTAAACATTACCCGTATTTCTTTACTTTTTGAAATTTGTACTCATACAGTTGGGAACTGCATTTGTCGAATAGATAATAACTAGTATTATATATTTTTAAAAAAGTTAATAGCTAAAGTATTAATTTTCTTCTCTTATATAGTAAAATGTTGCATATGCATTTTTTCTTTCTTTCTTTTTTTTTTTTTTTTTTTTTTTTTTTTGGAGGGGGTGATTATTACTATTATGTAACAAATACTTTAAGTAATTACATTTCTTTAATTATAAAATTTAATTTTGAATTGAAGCAACTTATTTTTCTCCCTCATGTACGTATGTATATTTTTCATTTCATTTAATCAGATAGCTTTTTGAGATATTAACAAGTCTTTGGAAATTACGGATTTTGAATATTTTCAATTGAAATATATTCAATTCTTAGGAAAAGATTTTCCATTTAATCCTTAAAAAGTCCTGATAAAGGCTGTTTTTACCTTTTCTGGGGACAGTAAGCTTTCAAAGATCGGATATATTGCAGGAGATGTTTTGCATTGAAGCGTTTCATATCGAGTAAATACTTGGAGACAGACATTTTTAAAGTAAAATAAGTATAGAAATTTTACTAGCTGTAATCATTTTAACATTGCCCGTTGTTAAATTTTTTTTTTAATAAATGCTGAAATCACCAGATACTTTATTGCAAATATAGAAATTCAAATTACAATTCTCGGTTTTCTACAAAGGAAAAATCATTTTCTGGAGATCCTGTCAAAGTTGACATTTTAAATCGATTTTTGACAAGTGAATAGGATTAAAAGATTATTATAAGGAGGCAATATTCTAACTTAAAAAGTATCCTATTTATACAGAAATGGAAAACGTATTCATATGTCTATTTCCAAGTGGTCTTTTGTTTAAAAATTATATTCTCTTTACAATGCTAGTTTTTATTTATTTATTTATTTTGATCATATAACCCCTTTTTGTTTATCTTTTTTTTTCCCTTCTCCTTCTCGATAATCTGTAGAGTACTAATAAATAATGAAATTTTCGTAAACTTTGACAGACATTTTAACAAGTCAAGATTCCTTTCCAAGTTAAATGAAAGAGTAAGAGATTAAGATTAGTCTGACAATCTCAGTGACATTAGAATTTTTATTGGTAATCTTACATTTGCTATGCGAGAAAACATTACAGAAAGCGATAAAAATCTTTAACTGTTTCGATAATAAATGAAATTATCAAGAATGTTTTAAATTAATAAAAATGATTTATAAGCGTGAAAAATTGAACAAAATAGAGAGAGAGAAGGAAAAAAAAGCATCTTCTATGCCTCTATAAGTGGCCTCTGATGGTAAATTAAAATCTGTAACCGAGGGATTATTTTTGTCTCTCTTTCCCCTCAAAATCGCAATAAAACTTTATTTGTCTGAAAAATATCTTAAAAATATTTAGGTTTAATTTTTGAGTTCTGAATTTATCGGTAACCCATTAGCGCCCAGTGTCCTCTTTTGAGGACAGTTAATAAAATGGCCCGTATATTTTTGGTGGTTTCTTGGAATGATTTCTGCTTTTTAGTGACAGTTTATAGCGTCACTCTAAATGATCCCTGAAAGTTTTATGTGCCTACTATTAATTATTATTTCATAATTTGGACAGTCATTTTATGATTTTTCATTCGTCGCACATATATTTGCTTTTTGCGCAGGTTTACTAACTTAAATCAAGTTGAATAATAATATATATTATACTGCTTTTTCGAGATCTTTGTCAACATATAATAGGAAATTAATCTGTTATCTCAAAGTTTTCTCGCTAGAACACTAAACGTCAATAAATGAGGATAGGCTTTAAATTTAAAACTATCAGAAGAATTGATTAAGTTAATATATTTTACTGTCAGTTGTCTATATTAATTTAGAAGTAAAATAATCAGCTAATAATATTTAGCAAAATTAATTCGGGCGTTAACGGGTTAATTGAGACTACTGTATTGTTAAGGAATTGGCCACGAGCAATATTTCGAGTACTTTATAGAGTACATCAAACGAAATCTGCAGCAATATAAGGGCTGTAGTAAATCTAGTTGTTTTCACTTATACTTTGATAGTGCTAATTTCGTAATTGATAATTAAAATGTAGATACATTCTTCGGCAGTAAACTGAATTTTAAAATAAAGAAAATTTTAAACAGTTTTTAATAGCATCTTTCTATTTATGCCATTTCATTATTAAAATTACCTTACGTAAAATAATAAATAATTCATTCAAAAATACACGTTAGTAGTACATATGGAAATTATTGTGTATTATTAAGATGGAGGACTATTAGTCTCAATCTACGGATAAAACGTTGCTGCCAGTTTTACGATGGTTGGACATTTATCGAAATCGAAAATGTAATTGAATAATTTGAAAGCGATGTTATAGTTTAAAAAAAAAAAAAATCCGATACTGATTATTATTAATTTTCGTTTCTTTACTTTCAAAAAAAGAAAAAAAAAAATTACTATACCAATGGCATCCTTAAATTGCCATCTCAAACTGAATTATCTTGTTTTATTTTTTTTATTTCCTAATTCAAAATTATTAAAAACAACTTTTTCGATACTGTTCGTTTCGAAAACTGATTATTATTATTATTATTATTATTATTTTCTTTTCAAAAAAAAAAAAAAAAAAAAGATTTTAATAAAATTCTGGCGAAAGCAGAATTTAGTTTAGTGCGGAGGGCTATTAGTTTTTTTTTTTTTTTTTCCTCCCAAATTATAACATCGCTTTCGAATTATTAAATTATATTTTCGGTAAATGCCCTACTATCGTAAAACTGGTATCATAAAAATCCGTAGATTGAGACTAATAGTCCTCCGTACAAAACTAAATTCTGCTTTTATCAGAATTTCATCATAATCTTTTTTACTTCCATTACCCTACTACCGTAGGTAATGGAAGTATTGCATTCGGTCTGAAAATTCGATATCGGGTTTTCACCTGAATTACACGTTTTAAGGTCCCCTGAGTCCAAAAAAGTGGTTTTTGGCAATTGGTCAGTGTGTGTGTGTGTGTATGTATGTGGAGAATCTTCTGGCTATTATAGCTCAGAAACTAATAAAGATAGAGCTACGAAACTTTAGAATTGAAATACGTCTGGTGTACAGATGAAATTTCCAAATTTTGGTGAAAAATGAAAAACCGGAAGTGGGACCGTAAGTCCATATCTCAAAAACGGCTCTAACGATTTTCTTCAAACTTGCTACATAAACACTCTATTAGTCGTCCTTTCGAATGATATAGTTGGTTAGTTCAGGAAAATTGATAGGCGTCCTGTATAAATAGCTCAATTTCAGGCCTCGCAAAGGCGTTCCTTTAAAAACGGTTGTACGGATTTTTTTCAAACTCGCCATTTTAACTCACTTTTAAATATGCTTTTGTATGTAATAATTGTTTTCCTGTCAATAATTGAGTTTAACCGGAAGTGGGACATCGAAAACCGGAAGTGGGACCGTAAGTCCGTATCTCAAAAACGGCTCTAACGATTTTCTTCAAATTTGCTATATAAACACTCTATTAGATGTCCTTTCGAATGATATAGTTAGTTAGTTCAGGAAAATTGATAGGCGTCCTGTATAAATAGCTCAATTTCCGGTCTCCCAAGGGCGTTCCTTTAAAAACGGCTGTACGGATTTTTTTCACACTCGCCATATTTACTCACTTTTAAATATCCTTTTGTATGTAATCATTGTTTACCGGTCAATAATTGATTTTTTGTAAAAGTTGGTATCTCAAAAAAGGCTCTAACGATTTTCTCTTTAGTTCACTTTTATGTTTTCTGATCGCATTATCTCTCAAAAATGTATATAATATGTGTAATAGTGGGTAATGGAGTTCGTGTGGTTGTTTCACACCAGATTTTTTTTTTTTTTTTTGAAAGGAAAAGAAAATTTATATTAAATAATCAGTATCGAAAAAGTTGAAAAATCCCTTTTTTAGACAAAAATACATAGTTTTTTTTTTTTTTTTTTTTTTGCCAAAAGAGTTTACGAGTTGAATTTAAATTTTTTTGAAATGAAAAAAAAATTCACGTGTAATATTTTATATATTATTATTGTTATTGATCGTGATTAAAATGAAATTACACTCTTCATTAATCAAATTATCAGGGGTGTTTGTGTTCAGGGCTTACTCCTGATTTCAAGGTTTTTAATCTAACCCAGATGTATTTTCATATTTCCTATAAAGTTACTTTTTGTTTTCATTGATTGTTCATTTGTCATCCAGGTGATATGTAAATGAAATGTAAAAAGATTGAATGCTTCTGGTCTAAATAATTTGAGTATCATTTGATATTTTGGATTTTTTTTTTTTTTTCTAATTTGAGGCTCTAACTTTCAGGGTTTTTACCTTTGAGTCACAATCACCAATGATATTATTAATTTTTAATAAAATATTTCTATTGTTGAAGTTGATAATTTCAAAGTTAGAAGTACAATTTATTTTTTTTTTTTCGAAAATAATTAAAAAAGTTTTATACAAATATATATATATATATATATATATATATATATATACACTTATTATTATTATTATTTCTATTTAGTTTTTTCAGAAATATAAAAAATAACGTAAAAATAAAATAAATCATAAATCAATAAAGTAAATCATCTAAGAAAATAAGCTTTCAAAAACTATTTGAAAAATATATTCTCCATTTTATTATGTTAAAAGAAAAAGTACATACTCCACAAGGATCACATTTCTAAAATTCCATTATAATAAAATATATGAAGTTTTTTCGCAGCTACTTAATTTGTATCATTCTTTTTCGACACTCTTCCTGTAAAACTTGTTTCACCTTTCGGAAGCACTTTCGACTGAAAAAATAGCGGATCTTTTCACACGCTATTTTTTGTAATAAGAAAAAAATTTCATTCATAAATAAAATTGTGGTCATATTTACATACCCCGTAAGTAGTTTATTGAGAGTTTTAACTTTTTACTGTTTTTTTTTTTTTTTTCGTACCTTGTATGAACTTTTTAAGTATTAACATATGTTAAGCATTCAAACACAAAGAGAGAGAAAATATAAGGTAAAGACACCAGTATTCGCCACCCCTAAAATTTGCACCAGTGTTCGCCACCTCACAAAAGAATGTTAAAATAACCGTTAATTAACGTCTACGAATTTGAATCCACTCGATCTAGATTCTCCGGTTTTAGGAAATCTAGCGGTGGTACGGTAGATTCAAATTCATATATGTTATTAAACGCTTTTTAACATGCTTTTTGTGAAAGTGTCGAGCACTGGTTTCCTTAACTTATATATTTTTTGAAAAGGGAAAAAAAGCATTGTTTTCTATAAAATAAACATAGCACATACAGAATTTAGAATTATTTATTTATTTTACCTTATTTTTTGTCCTTATATAATATTTTAAAACGTTATATACAGAATGTACAGAAAAAAGGGGGGGATATTTATGATTTTCTTCTATTTATATAAGGGGGAAAAATAGTGATTTTTTTTCATGATTGGATATACTTTTATCGTAAAATTTAAATATATTTTATATTAGCAGGCTTTGCCCGCTTCGCTGGTAATTTAAAGGAAACTCTTTTCTATATAGCTTTATAAAAATAAAATAAAACAAAATACTGAAACACTATTCGTTCAAACACTAGTCAATTCTGTTTTGAAGAAGTGTGCAAAATTTAAATAAGAATTGACGCATAAGAATTTGGAAAATAGTGTTCACTGCTTTTCTGAAGAACCTCCGGAAATCAGTACCCACCGACTACATTTTCGAAGATTTTTTATTAAATATTATTTGAATGTTGCTCTTTTACATGCTCAAATTTTTTAATAAAAAAAACATATTTAATATATATATATATATATATATATATATATATATATATAAGAAAAGAAATAGAAATAGAAAGACAGCCCCTCCCCCCCACCCACCTTCGAAACCCATGTAACCCCTTGAGGTTTTATTTGTTATAATAAGATTAAAAGGATATCACTCGTGGAGATATAGAAAAAATATTTTACAAATTTAAGCCATTTATTTCTCTAAAAATAAGCCCTCGAAAATTATCTTAAGAATAGTTAGATAACTGTTATATATATATATATATATATATATATATATATATATATATATATATATGTCATTTTTTTCTAACTGAAAGTATAAAATAAAATTTTAATAATAAGCGATATCGGCAAATTTATTATTTTTTCATTAATTCATTTTTTTTTTTTTTTTTTTTTAACAGTTACAAATTAAAAATTGCAAGCGATATCAATTTCATTAAGACAGAATTTATTATGTTTAAGATAAAGTACCTTTATACTAATAGCACTTACGTACTATAAATTACGGCATTAATTAAATCCCCCCCCCCCCCAAACACCCTTTTTACTTAATCCAGTGAAAACAAAAATTTTGGGAATTACAGTGACAGAGAAAAAACCTGTAAATTAAAATCATTTTCCTCCGTAGACAATAGGTTTTAATATTTTTCAAATTAATTTTTAAAGAAAAAGTATTTGTAAACATGCAAAACCTACAAATAAAAATATATTTATTCAAAAAAGAATAAGAAACTTTATCATTTATCAGTCTGTTTCTTTTAGGATGATTGCACTAATCAATATACGGACTAGTAATTTTACAATAATACAAGTAACATTATAAACAGAAAAATAAATTTTTAAATATCTCTCAGTTATTCTGACACTTACTTTTGTTTTTTGTTAAATAGTTTCTCCAAGATAACCTTATCAAATTCAAATAATAATAAATAAATAAATAAAAATAATAAATAAATATTTTTAATAATAATTATCTAAATAAGCAACTAAATTCTTCTTTGATTCATTTATCATGTACATTTACCTTAAGTGTTGTAGAAACTTTTCTTAGTGTAGATTTTTTTTTCTACCGTACACACTTTTAGCATTCCATATTAGCAACACACACACACACACAAATCTTTCTACTTTTATTTTTTACACTCTACATAATCTGATGTTACGTTTATAAACGAGCCCTATAAATTCACTTGACATTTTACGTACATATTTCACAAATGCATACTAAAGTCAGATAACAATATTAAATGGTAAAAGTTTATGGGGAGGGGAAAAAAAGTAAAGAAAATTATTCTTATCTTCCCCCTCTTCGCTTACCTGTGAGAACAGTTAAAATAAAATTAAGCTGGATTTGAAGTTTTTGGCGCAAATAACTGAATATTTCTATCCGTGAGTTTAGTTGATATATATCCGGTTTACAACTAAATCCAATGTCCAAACTTTATCCAATGTATACAGGTTTTCTACAAACAAATTTCTAAGGTTTGAAAAAAAAAAAAAAAAAAAAAAAAAAGGCGAATGACTTTGGTAAGTGAGTTAACAAAACAGGAATTTAAATATATGAATCATTTGGGAATTTCATTCCATTAAAGAAATAAGAGGAATTTCCGCCTATCATTTTATTATTATTATTTAAGTTGCACAATTTATATATATATGTATACACACACACACACATATATATATATATATATATATATATATATATATATATATATATATAATGGTTCCGGGTGATTCGTGCTTTCTATTTTTTATTTTTATTTTTATTTTTTTAACTTTCATAATTTCTTGGAAAAACAATTTTCATTTTACCTAAATTTAATAGTGTTCCTAAATGTAATTTTACTCATTGCTCTCCCAGGACCTCCAATAACTAAATTCTGCCGATTCAACTACTATCCTGGGGGATGTAAGAAGAAATATTGTTCATTTAAGCATATAAGTAAGTCCTTTACACTATTTATTTTTTGAAAAGTACACATTTTACATGAAATATTATATTTTGTAACATAATTAAGTTTTGTTTGATGAAGTTTACTTGTGTTTAATATGTTAAAATACATTTTCTTCACACATGAGAAACTTTCAATTTTCTTTTTATCAAAGAAAGTAATTATATTATTAAAAAAATGCAAACGATAACTAGAATTGAAAATATGCAAATAAATAAATTAATTAAGTACTAATATTAAAATTATTAGTTTTTCCTTTGATAACTATTTAATCCTTTCGTGAGAAATGGCTAGAAGGTCTAACCACTATCTTTTGAAATTTTTCATTATATTAAATCCCCATGCATCAGCCATATAAGTTTTTTGCATATTCAGTATATTTTTGGCTATAGGCTTAAATATGTACAGAAATTCACCTATTATTTACATACATTATTCAGCCACTGTCCCTGAAGAAGTATTGTTTTAATGTATGCTTTTATTTTTGGATTTTGAAATTTTTTTCTTAGTTAAATTATCCGTTTTTTCATATTATATTTCATTTTTCTTCCTGTGAAATGTTGGAAGAGGTTTTTCATGATATATATACATAGTCTTCGCATACCTAAAGAATTTCTATGATAAATAGATCTTTCTACTCACTGATCTTAAAAGGATTAAATTTTGAAAATTAATTTATGGCATTTTTATACATTTTTTTAATAAGTTTAATTTCTTAGTACAAAAGTATTATCAATAATTTTGACAAATGGTCTAACCAAAATCAGCTTTTTATCATGCAACCTTTTAATGCGAAAAGAAATTTAATGATTTATAAAATTTAAAAAGAAAGTAAAATCTTTTGTTACATTGGATTGTGTAATCATTTGTTTGTCCAGTTGACATAAATATCCTTTACAAAAATTGTTATATTTTCAAATTTAACAGTAACTAGTACGCCAGTAAAGTTAGAGTATTTATATAAAGAATATTTTAAGCACTTAATGATGTCCCATATTTTGAAAAATTATCAAACCGAAGTCTAACTGTTGATCTTTTTTTTTTTTTTTTTTTGTCAACAATTTTAATATTTATCACATATATCTTTTTTTGGTTTTGAACTTATAATTTAAATATTTCCTATAGGGTAGGTGCTCCAGTGATTGGCATGCTCCAGTAATTGGCATCTATCCCGAAATAACCAATAGATAAGAAAAATAATAAAATCATATATTTTACATATAAGAATTTTAACATTTTATGTCAAACACTGGAGCATAGGGTGCTAATAACTGGTAAAATGATTAACTAGCAGTGTCAAACACTGGGACATAGGGAGCCAATTACTGATAAATTGAAAAACTGGCAGTGCCAATTACTGGAACATTGAGTGGGTGTCAAATAAAAATCCATAATAATAATAATAATAATTGTTATCAAATGTATATATTTTAACATATATGTGGTTCTGAATGTCTTTCATACCATATGTACTAACTTAAGATTTCTAAAAATATTTTCTGATGACTAGAACATCAAAAACGTCAGAGATTGCTCTAAAAGTGTCAATCACTGGTGCACTTACCCTATATCGAAAAAATATGTTTGTAATATGGGTTCAATAATTTATTTTATTTATTTATTTATTATTTTTTTATGTTAAACATACAAAAAAATATATGTATATATATGCTCTTGGAAAGGTAAAATAATGACATTTCTATATATTAATAATAAAAAGGAATAGAGTAGACACAAACCATTTGTCCAGTAAATGAAGCAATGAGTAAATTTACTACCAAACCTGAGTTTAGTCATTAATTTGGCAATTATAAAAGTATTTAAGCGAAATTTTCAGCACATTTCCTTTTACCTGAAAGAAATAAAACATAAAAAAAAAAAAATCACAATGGCCAATTATGAATTTTAAACGATATTCATCTGAAATGTTACTTGTTTTAAGTGATAGTACATTGCATAACCAGCCATTTTTTTAACTGAATTTCACATTAAAAAAAAAAAAAAGCTTGAAAGCAGAATTACAAATAATTATTATCCAAGTTATGAACATAAACGTAGATCCTAATTTCAGTGAGACACACTTTATTTTTGCTTTAAAAAATTTTTTTTAAATCTTTTTTTTTTTTTTTCTTGTTACAAAATTTAGAGATTGTGCTATTACTACATTACTCTATATATGAATATTAGGTTTGCAAAGAATATGTGCTCTATCTTTATGTGATATATTTTTTCTTCTTTTTCAGATGTGGCAGAATCAAAGATTGTTAAAGAAAATAGTGTAGGTGGTATGTATACTTTTTTTTTTCTCTGCATAACATTAAAAAAAAAAAAAATTCTATAAAAGTTTGGCTGTTTTTCCTTTTTTAATATTTTTAAACTTATTAAATTCCTACAGGAATTTGATATTTTATTTTAAATTTCTATGCTAATTTTTAATACAAATAAGAGTTCCTTACAATTAGGTCTAATTTACCTTTACGATAATTTTCCCTCATCACAAGGTTTTAGTTCTGGGTTTATAAGATAAAAGTTAGGGTTTGTTAGTTCATTTAAACATTGCTTACCATTAAATACACTACCTTTCCTTAAAAGATCGGACACTTTAATTTCAGGCGTATTTTGAAATATCAAATATCTCAACAAGTACTAGACAAATTATCTTGAAACTTCAGGAGTGTAAAGAACATGTTATAGTCCATATATTTCAGTTAAAGTTTTGCTCCGAAAGTAAAAGGGAGACCAGTAAAAAATGAAAGGAAAATGAAAGTGTTTGGCATTACCCTGTAAAAAGTAATACTTGAAATGCGATCTAGCTGTAGTATGTGATTATGGGGCTCTTTCTTACTATTTGTATACATTTTTGTGTCTCTACCGCATGTAATCATGGAGTTTCTTTAAAAAATTGGGGGAAAAAACCCCACTTTTTTTAACTATAATACGCAAGGTGTTAAACCCAGTGCAAAGCTATTTTCAGGAAATTTGACATACAGTATTAGACACAGCATATTGCAATCAAAATGAAAAAATATTAAATACCTAATGAATTATGAGCATTTTTACCAAATAATTTTTAACTGCGCATGCACATTTAGCGAAATTTCATTTGCATAACTTAATAACCAAAAGTATTGAGCTGCTTATATAAAACCCCCAAATAAGTATCGTGTAAACTCAAAAAGTTGTACGCGTTAGAATGTACTGAATTTCAGTTGTCCCCCAAAATAAGAAAATGATAAGGGGGTTTTCTCAAAATTTATTTATACTCATCGAAAACTGTATTACCAATCAATGAATCAAAATAAAAATTGGAGAAAAATCCCTTATGGTTTAGCTTTTCTCCGAGAGAAACTGAATGCTAGTTCATTCTATCGAGTACAACTTTTTGAGTTTACGCGATACTTGCTTGGGTTTTTATACAAGTAGCTCAATACATTTGGCTACTAAATTATGCAAATGAAATTTCGCTAAATCTTACACAGTCGCAGTCAAAAATTATTTAGTAAAAATGCTCATATTTCATTAGATATTTAATATTTTTTCATTTTAATTGTAGTATGCTGTGTCTAAAATTGTATGTCAAATTTCTAGAAAATAGCTTTGCACTGGGTTTAATACCTTGCGTATTATAGCGAAAAAAAAAATGAATTATTATTATTATTATTATTTATTTTTATTTTTTGCTATTTTTTAAAAGAAACTATTATATCTCCCTGATTACATGTGATAGACATATAAAAATTTATACAGATAATAAGAAAGAGCTATAACCACATGCTACACCCACATCGCATTTCAAGCAATACTTTTTGTAAGGTAATGCCAAACACTTGCATTTTTCTTTAATTTTTTACTGGTCCCCCTTTTATATTCGGGGCATAACTTTAATTGAAACGTATGGAGTACAATCTCTTCTTTACACTCTTGAAGTTTCAAGTCTAGTACTTTTTGAGATATTCCAAAAAACGTCTGAAATCGAAATTGTCCAGTCATTTATGGGAAGGTAGTGTATAAGTGCATTCGACTTAAAAAAAAAGGAAAGGAAAGAAAAATGCAAAACAGAATGCTTATTAGTTAAAGTATACAAGAACCTGAATTATTTCTAGAATATACTATTTTATATTCAATAAGTAAACTAGTATTTTGCGGCTATCACGAAATTTTCCTGTTTATTATATTAATATAATTCAATATCAATGTCATCATTATCATATCCAACACGGTTGAAGACTATAAGCCCGTTCCAGCCTCAATCCATCTTTTACGGGGTCTTCCTCTATCTCTTCTTCCCCTTGGCTTATATTTTAGAGCTTCCCTTAGTATACGGTCATTTGGCATTCATTCTAAATGTTCTCTCCACTTATTTCTAAATCAATGTAGTGTTAGTATTAATATTACGGATACTAAATTTAAATTTATCCCACTTCTACTCAATAGAAACTAAAATATTGCTCTAATGTTTGTTTATTCCCAAGCATACAATAATATCACTCTCTGTTGAAAAATTTCAGCCAAAATTAAACCAACATAGTTTTTATAAAACTAATTTGGGGTGATTTTGCACGATAGAGGCTGAAATATAGATATGATTCAAGTTCCCCCCCCCCCCCCCCCAAAAAAAAAAAATATATAAAAGCTATAGGGTGACATGAAAATATAAATAAATAAATCAGTGTCAATTTTATGATAAGCAACTTATGCATTAGGTTAAATCTATCTTATGTATTATGATCATACCCAATAGGTCGTGAAATAATGAAAAATGCAACAGGACAGCACTACTTGTAAAGTGATATGAGCCAAAACCTAGTCAACATTTATTATATCTCATGGTCTGAATAATATAAAGTTTTATGGAAGTTCCTGCGTTAGTTCTGTGTTAAATCGTCAAAACACAATGTTACACATACAGACATTTTCTAAATAATAGCCATATTTCAGGATATTCTAAAATATTTAAATCCATTAAAAATCGGAAATGGAATAATTTCACAAGACTGAACACTTTTCTTATATGTACATATATGTATATATTATCCTTATCTGTTTATAGAACGGATAAAAAAAAGTAATATAAACATAGTTTTCTACTTTTCAGTTCCCCTGTTATAATGTAAATACTTATGTTTGCACTTTTTGTTCCCCCTAGGTAAATTAATCATGAAAACAGTGACAAGGTTTTCACTAAAACGGAAAAATGTTGAAACAATAGGTAAGAATATTAAATAATATTTCATTGTCTTTTATTAAAATACATTTTCATTTTGCAGCTATTTTTTTAAGACATGCATAAAATCTGACGAAAAAAGACGCTTTATACAAAAATGAATAAAACTGAATTTTAACTATATCATGTAAACATAAAATATCAGTGTTTGTTGAAAAATTTACACATGTTTATATTTCATTTTTAAATAAAACTTTATAGCATGAATATGTAAACAATATATTCTATAAATATGGAAATAATATATTGTTTCAAAATATTATATATTGAAAATACTATATTTTTATGTCTTTTATTATTTATTTTTTCAGATAATATTAAAAATGATAAAAGTAGCAAATTTAAATTAATAAATTGCCAGAATCCTCAGAAAAAATTAAAGATTGAAGAAAGGTAAGTACATAAGCAATTTTATATTTTGTAAGATTTTTTTCTTTTTCTTTCTTTCTTTCTTTTTTTTCTTTTTTTTAATTGAAAACAAAAAAAAAACGTTATGTCTTTTAAAATTTCTTTTTAATGTATAATCATTAATTCGTAACATTATTTATATACAAGTTCATTTTTAATTATTTTTCATTTACAAAAAATTATATTTGCCATGTAAATTTATAAAACAAACTAATCAAATTTTAGTAAAACAGAGTTTTGCAAATTGTTAACTATTTTAAAAAATAGAATTGGTGACCAGATTAGTCAAAATATGTACAGACCAGCGAAATCTTAAAATTACTGGTCTGGTCCTGCATACCAATGACCCAATTTTCTTAATTTCTACCCTTCTTTAAGATGAAACTTAAAATATCCAAACTTTTTTTTTTTTTTTTTTTTTTTCAGACCACTTTTAAATGCAGAAGCTAAAAGTGTGAAACCAATCTGCAAAACAGCTGAAAATGAATATTTCAACAAAAATGATTCATCAAATAAAGAAAATGAATTTCATAATGAATCTATCAATGGTGAAAAATTAGATTATGAACCCTGAGGTATGGATTTATTTATTTATTTATTTATTATTTTAATGAGATGTATTTGTGTGCAAATATTGAATTATTTTTGGGCATTATTCATTTTCTAGTCGTGTAGGATAGGATAACGTATTACAATAAAAAATAACAGTTTGAAAAATAAAATTAAATTTCTACTTAACCCTTTAATGTTCACTACATATTTTCTTTCAAAAATTGATAAACTAATTTTAAAAACTGGCTATTAGGCGAATAGCTGATTATAAATATATTAAAAGAAAAATCCAGTATTTTTTACTTTTGAGAAATTTTCGGTTTGAAATTTTTATATTTAGATAATAATTAATTTAATAAATAAAACACTTTGAAAATAACACTATAAATTGAAAAACTTCGTAACAGTTGTTTTGAGTAAAAATAATAGCGCAGTCTTTCATCGGCTGGAAAAACCAGACACGAATTCATCATCAAAGCAGCAAAGAAAATTGCACATTGTACTAAAAAATTTAAAATGATTTCTGTATATAACTTCTGATGAAAAATCATCTGTTAAATTTCGGAATAGTTCTGCTATCTGATGGACAGAAAAGGAACGAAGGTTTAAAAACTGATTAAAACAAGGAGAAAATATTGAAAAATTGTTCATAAAAAATTTTTAATTGTTTGGTTTCAGTGCAAAACTAATGAATGTTAAAGAGTTGAAAATTGGTTTTTGTTGATTGCCCTCTATCAGTTTCTCTCTATATAAAAAAATGATTTAATGATTTAAATAGAAATCCTATTCAAATTTACAACTCAGAATCAATAAATTCCTTTTTTTATGCTGCAAAAACGTTGATCAAATGAATTAAA
This sequence comes from Salticus scenicus, assembly GCA_963930645.1. Classification (NCBI taxonomy): domain Eukaryota; kingdom Metazoa; phylum Arthropoda; class Arachnida; order Araneae; family Salticidae; genus Salticus; species Salticus scenicus. The sequence goes on from OZ005648.1 coordinate 246,327,363, forward strand.
TTATTTGATAAAATAAACTTCTCAGATAATATTATAAAATAAATTTTTTTTAGTATATTCCCTTTAATAATACAAAAGCATAAACAAGCGATTAAATTATCCAGCGGATAAAGCATGTCATTAAGTTAGGGATGTTTACATTGAAAAAAATATATATATTAATCTATCTAATAGCGCTTCACATCTGGTTAACTCTAAAAGGTTTAGCCAAAAAAAATATCATATTGACTAATCAATGAAAATTCATGGGAGGATGTTGAGCCCTCTGTCAAAAGTGCAGAAACTAGAAATTTAAAATCAAATGTAACTAAAGAAGAGCAGTCTTTAGTGTCACTGTTGCTTTAATAGCTATGTAAAGTTCTTGACCAGGGTCCAACATAACATCATTACAGTCATCACAGCTTTCAGGATACTTAGGAATCAAGTTACGATTAAGTCCTTATAACTCAATAAACTAGTTTGTTATTCTACTAGACTCTTGTTTATTACATAAGGCTACGTAATATATCACTAGCACTACATATATATCAATGTCTCAGAAACAATACATATTAAGCTTTTCAATATATTTTGCTTTGTATAAGACTTCATTTTCGTATGCAATTGCTTAATTCAAGTCCTTCTTCCTGTGTTTGATCTTTGTAATTATTATAGTATGTGTATATATATTTATTATATAACATTATTAGCTTATAGATTAATAAAAAAAAAAAGGGGGGGGGGATTATATTACTATATTACTTTATACGACTATATCTGCTCAGTTTGCTCTGCTATTTATTTATTAAAAATTTTCGGATTATGTTGATATTTATAATTTAATGTAAACAATGATTAAAGAATTTAGTATTAAATTATTCCAATACATTCTTGTAGAATTCCTACTTGTTGCAAATAGATATTGTTGTTGTGGAAGATTTAATTACTATGGATAACAAAGTTGAGAAGTGTTTTGAATTTTTTAGCTTTAAAATTGCGAGGAAGATTAATTTGAGTTTTATATTTGTTAAAAAGATTGTAAATGATGTTACTAAGATCTGATAACTCAATATTATTGAAAAGATCTTGACAGTCAGAAGTCGTAATATTGTCATAGATTCTCTGTTATTTATATTTAATAGCTTATTCCATTTCAATAATTTTCATGTACAATAGGAGGCCTACTAGTGAAAAATAAGGCCCACTAGTGAACGAAATCACACATTGGTGCTCAAGGGTTAAAAAGGTCTCCCTGATGAATTTTTTTCACTTTTCTGAGCTTCTCCTTCGTGAAATTTACTTTCGTATTTGTCTATGTGGTTTCAGTGATCTTATATCTGTTGCTTGACTTTTACTGCATTTAATAATTCATTATTAATAATTTAATATTATACATATTTTTTTGTCTTAAAATTTCTTTTTCTTATAGTATTTGAAACTATGATACAGTTTCATTATATTAATATGAATGTAACAGTTAAAAATGTAGATTTTACTTTGAATGGTTGCACACTTTAATCCATGCTTAATAAAAATTTCATAAGAGTGCTGATTATTAAAAGTTATTTATAAAAGTTTCAAATTCCTTGTAATATTTGTTCAAAATATTCAAGTGAAAATTGATAAATATTTTCTTCTACTAAATATTTTAATTGTGTGTATACTTTTCTTACAGCGATTTAATGATGCTATCTAAATAATAGTCATTTCTCTTTACAAAGTCATTTGTAATTAAGTGTTATTTTTTAGATTAAACCATACTCTAAAAGTTGTACCCAAAATTAACTTCAGGGTGCAAAAGAATGAACACATCAAAAATATATGTAAATTTTCAAATCAATATAGGTGTTTTATTTCTTTCATTCATCATCAGTTATATTATAAATAGTTTATTTTTTGTATTTTTTAGGTAACATCTAATTATGCATGTTCAAATTCATCCTTACAAGGAGTTCTACAATTTTGTTGTCGAGCATTTGGAAGGAAACCTGAATTATCGAAAAAAATCTACTGTGAAGTCTTATTACGTTTTCAAGGAATTGAAGGTGTTACGGTGCCAGGTTTAGACAATTGAGAAGAAATTTCATGCTACATAGTTGACATTTTTAAAGAAGATATTGGGAGTCAATAATATATAATGGTCTTGTTTTCAGTTATAAGTGGACAGTTTCTTCACTTTCTTTTTTATTGTATTTAGATAATTTATTGTATGTGCCATATACTTTTACCCCTTAATGATTTTTTTTCATTATTTGTTTTCAAGTTCTTTTTATATTTTAAACTATATTTTAATTTACTTTTACAGAGTGAAAAATGAAATAAAACAAAGTAAAAATTGTTAATCTTCAGTTTTTTTCTTCAGAATGATTCAAAAATAAATATTTAAAATACAGTACAGCACCGATTATCTGTGCATTTGGGTAGCAATCGCGGATAACCTAAAAAAGAGAGTAAAATGGGGTGCAAAAATAAAAAAAATATGCAGTAGAACAGTATAACCCCTATTTCTAAAGTAAAAAAATCCATTTCCTCCTAAAACCGTCAGTAATTTTTGACCTTTGCACTGTTGAATCTATTGTATTTCCCTTGTTGTTGGCTTGAATTAAAATTGGGTTTTATGGAGGTTAATAATTTAAATTGTTTCTCGAGGCTCTCGCACTCACGAATAATCGGTACTCTACTGTATTAAATTCAACACAAAGTGACAAAAAAGTTCCTTTCTTTTTTATTTATAATCAAATTAAGTTAATCTGAACATTTTATGCATTTATTCTGCTGTCGTTATACACATCTTGAGGTAGAACGATTAACACTCTGGCCTCCAGGTGCCAGGTTTGAATCCTAGTTCAAGCATAGATGTTCATAATTGTGGTTACAGAATCAAATTTAAGTTGTAAGTTTAATGAGCCTTGAGGCTCCTCTCTCTCTCTCTTACAATTTCTCCGTCTCTGGTCATGAAATTTCAAGCAATTCTATGGGGAAATTTGTTTATACTCATTTATCTAATATATATTTTTTTAATTCTGTTTTTACACTCGGAAAATCCATAACTCTTTTGTTCTCATTTACTAAAAAAAGATTTTTTTAAATATAAATTATTTAATTTTGAGTTTAAAAATACGAAAAATTAATTAAGTGCATTTTTCTCATTTTTTAGCAGTGAAATTAAAATATTAAAAATTTAAACAATGAATTAATCATAAGAAATGAGTAAATTTTTCAAATGTGAAAAACGAATTTAAAAAAAAAAAAAAAAAAGAGAGAGAGAGATTATGTAAGGAATGAGTAATTCCATAATCAAATTTCTCCATAGAGTTACATGGGATTTTGTGGCTGGAGACTGAGAAATTGTAAGAGGGAGAGAGGAGACTTAAATTGTAAAAAATAGACCATAGAACAACAACTCAAATCTAACCTTTTGTTGACATTACAGGACAAAGAATTCAAACTTTTAAAATAACTCTTTGAATTTTACAAAATCCTCTTGTACAATAAAGTAGGTAATTGTGCATTAAATGGCCTAAAATTTTTATCCCTTGCTAATATATTTTTACTTGATTTTTTTTTTTTTTTTTTTAGATTTTAATTTGTACTTTTATGAAATAAATATTATTAAACGATCTTAGTCTGTTTCAATTTTAGGTCTCATTTTCATCACACTCCAATAAAAAAAAAAAAAAAAAAAAAAAAAAAAATCTGATACAGTAGAGCACTACATGTATATATATATATATATATATATATATATATATATATATATATATAATAAATAGATATTAAAATATTTCAAATATTTAAATTTAAGAAAATTTCCAGTTTAAACAATTGAAATGGTCAAACCCAAAGCTACTATGAATCTAATTAAAATTGACATAAATCAATGTAATTGGAAATATACTCTATAACAAAAAAAAAAAAAAAAAAAAAAACGACTCACCAAGGAGTAATGCAAACTGGACACAAATTGACAGACATACAGGTTTCGATGGAAAATGCAAAATTTTAAAGTTTGGCTGCCATCGAATGAGCATGCGATGCTGCAGCGCATCTTAATTGTGCAACTGGCAGAATATTAAAAGAAGAAATTTTCATTCCAGGTCATAAATTCTTCGAGGATTTTATTCCGTCTATTCAAAAAGACAGTAAGTATGCCTCGCATACAGGTGCAGAAACAACGTGCATGGATGTCAGCATTTGAGTGTGGTGTGTAGTTGGACTCAAAGAAGCTGGTTGGTCTAATCTGTAAATTTTTTGACAATTGTATAGGAGCGGTACCACTATTAGGGAATGGGTGAACCATGGCCAAAAACAGCATCAGGGAGGAAGCGGTTGGCCTAAAGAGAGGACAGAAAGTGAGAACCAGTCAATCGCAAAGTGGTACTCAAAGCTCTTATTCATCATTAACGTCAATCCTCGTGCAACTGGTACTTCAGTGACTTCAGACCCTTAATAGGTGGCTCAGTGAAATGGGGTTGAGCTCAGTCCCCGGATCTCTTACACTGAGGACGTTTGGAGCATCATAAAAGGGTCCTACAACCAGTTCAGGATTTTGCCAATCTAACGCACCAATTGGACAGAATTTGGCACGATACTTCACAGGAGCACATCTGCAAACTCTATCAATTAATTCCAAGCCAAATAACTGTGTACATAAGGGCCACAAGTGGACCAACATGTTATTAACTTGTTCACTTTGTTAGGCTCTTTATCTTGATTAAATCATTCAAATTTTCTGAAACTGTAATCAATTGCTTTTCTCTCCACGTGTACATCACATCTACCAACTTTTGTCCCATTCGGATAACTCCTCTTTGGTGTGTCGTTTTTTTTTTTTTTTTTTTTTTTTTTTTGTTATAGATTGTATATGAAAGCATGCTTCATTCCTAATGTTATCAAGGGAATGATAAGAAATCAAAGCATGCAAAGTAAAAATGGACTTTTTTTTATTTTTTATAAATCAATTAAGGTATTTTATGCATCATCCTTTTTCATTTAATAGTAAGTATAAAAAATTTGTGAAGCATTCCCCATCATGTTTTGAGCTCTGAAATATTGGAAAAAATATTATATTATTATAATATAAAGTACCCAATAGCAGAAAATGCAAAACACGAGACTACGTCGCAGATTTTTTTTAGCCTGCAGATTATTTCTAGAACAGTATTGATTCCAACTGATTTTGGCAGGAAAGACAGAGATTTTTAATCTTTATATCAATGGCATAACTTTTAATATTCATTTTAAATACACTTTATTAGATTCTAGAACCTATAAATAGGTAGAATCCTTCAATATCACACACTCATGTAATTTTTTGCAAGCCCCACCATTCCCCACACTAACAATCGGTGATGAAACGGGTCGCATAATCCTTGCGATTTCCAATCTTTCTCCCTCTGCAATATAAATGTCAATATTCTTTTTAAACTTCTCTCACTCATATATTTGTTTTCGCCTTCCCCCTCGCCTCCAGTTAACAATCAGTGATCAAACACTCCACAGAAGCATCGTAACTTTCAATCTTTCTTTATCTACAGCATAAATGTTAATATTCATTTTAAATATGCTTTATTAGATTTTAGAACCTATAAGGAGGTAAAATTGTATAGTCTCTCTCACTTATGTAATTTTTTGTGATCCCCCTCCTTCTCCCTACCCAACTAACAATCAGCGATCAAATGCTCCGCAGAAGCGTTTGTAGTCTTCCAGTCTTTTTCCATCAACAACATAAATGTTAATGTTCATTTTAAACTTATTAGGGCTGAGGACTATTAGTTTAAATCTGATTTTTTTTTAGACCAGTTTTGTGTAACACCAAAATAAATTAGAAATATCAGTTCTATTGTTACAAATTCAGTACCAAATGAAAGGAGTGACTTTTCAGAATCCAGGGGTGCAAACAGTTTTTCGACACAATTAGATTTTTTAAAACTAATTAAAGTATGAAAATTAGATGGCAAAACTTCATTTTAATTCATTTCAGTCATTTTAAAAAGTACAGTCAAACTTCGTTATAAGGTCACCCGTGGGGACTGTAGAAAACTGTCCTTATAAGCAGGGTGACCATATATGCGATAAAATTAAACAACCACCTATTTAAACACTTAGATACATGTTTACATGTTTCTGCAAGTAATATTATATATATATATACTATATATATATAAGGAAAAAAACAAACAGAATTATATATTATTACTAGCAGGCTTTGCCCGCTTCGCTGGTCATTATATCGAAATGAATTCTCAATATTTCATATCATTAATAATAAAAAATATCTCAAAAAAAAAAAAAAAAAAGAAACAAAGAAATCAGTCAAAATGTAAGTTAAAGTTTCCGCTACCTTTGGTAGTGGTTTTCCTGCTCCCCAGACTTTTCAAATCTTGAGCCCCAATGCCTTCTGCAGTACCTTACCTAATTTTTACACCCTCTCCCAAACGGAAAATGTTGAAAGTTTCGCAAAATTTCCTCCCATCAATGTGCATATTTCGTACACTTAATCAACACTCACTCATCAAAATTCATCATTCTAAGGCAATCTGGAGTATATTTAAGCTTGTTTTTTGCCAACGCCAGCCCCAGAAGAGAGGGAGGGTAATTTCGCGAAATCCCTTTATAGTGCACCTTCCATACACATACCTAACCAGACATAAAAAAAATCGAGATCCTGAGATTATTTGAAACAGAATTATATTTTAAAACGTGTTTTTTACCCCCCTCCCCCCCTGCACATAAAGAAGGAACGGAGGAGGGAATTTTCCAAAATATTTTTTATACTATAAGTTAGATATACATATAACCGAACCACACATAAAAAATCTCCTTCGTAAGATAATTTAGTGCAGAGTTACACATGGATACATGTTTTTTGACCCCACCTCCCAAGACCGGTAGGGTGGAAATTCATCACAAAACCTCTTTGTAGTGTGTGTGTTGAGTACGCGTAACTACCCGACATATCAAAAAATCGCTTTCCTGAGTTAGTTACTACTTCCAAAGTTACTCTTAAAAACGTGTTTTTGCCCACACTCTGCCCTTAAAGGAGGGAGGCAGAGGGAAATTTCGTAAAATTACTTGATAGTGCGTGTTGAGAACGCATAACCAACCCACGCATACAAATTAATCTTACTGTGATAATTTTAAACAAAGTTATGCTTGGTAACGTCTTTATTGCTCTTCCTTCTTTAAGGAGGAAAATGGGGAAATTCTCAAAATCCCGTTGCAATGGATGTTGGATACACGTAAATAAGCCACACACTAAAAATTGTGGCCTCAGCTCCTATGGATTTCTTCGGAGAAATTTTACCCGCTTGGCTGATTACTATATTTGAAGAAAATTTTTTTCTATATCGCTTTATAGATAAAAAATAAAAATAAAACTCATTGAAATTGCTCAAAAGCTCGCTTCGGGTGTGTGTCGCTATTACATGCGACATACAATATCATACCAGTGGGCTTCCACTTTTGTGCTTATCAGATAACGATTTCGAAACAGACAGTATTGAAAAAAAATTGAAGTAGACCTTTTATATTTGAATATTAATTACATATGAACAACACTATATGTATTGTACATAATATTTACTTTTACGTTATTTCCTATATTTATTCGATTGTTTCGGTCGACCATAAATATACTGACCAAACGTCTCCATTTTCTGGGGACAAATAGGGACGTCTTGTATTTTTTAAGGCATTTTTCTAAGTTTTAAAAAATTGTAGAAAGTAAATTATTAATCGGTAATACTTTATTTTTAGTCCTTATTTATTAGGAATGAAAAAATACATCCATAATTGGATAATTGTAGCAATTTTTAGCGCTTCTCTATTATACAAGTACTTTGATCTGATCAGCCTACCATAAAATGACAGCGATTTCACGTCAAATATAATATTACAATATGCTGTGAGACAACTAACTTTTTGTGGCTATATGTATTTCATAATTAGTTAACAGTGGTTCGTATATAGAAAAATAAATAAATAAATATTTAACCTTATCGTGGTACAGGCTTATTATAGCTCCCATTGGTGACTTTTGACTTTTTGTCACCATTTTAAAGAAAAATACAAAATTTATGAGATTATTATTTATGTTTCTTTCTTTCTATCCCCCCCCCCTTTTTCTTTTCAATATTTTATAATTTATTTGCTAATATGCTTTATGGGCTACTTGGCTTAAAGTCCTATCCCGAAAGTAGTCTCCTTGGCGAAAAATGTCGTATCTACTTCAGCATCAAAATTTAAAAAATTACTCTGCATTATGAATAAGTAAATCTGAATTAGCTTTCATGCCAAACGTAGTATACGTGCCAATAAATAAATAAAAACACTATTAAAAAGAAATCCAAAATTGAAGTATGTTAAAAAAGATTATGAAACAAAATTTGAAGAAATATGTTGGATTTCTATTATTATCATTATTTAATTTTGATAATGACGTCATTTTGTCATAGCCTAAGCAAATTTATTATTTAATATTTCTTTTACTATTCGCGTGAAAATATATCTTACTATATGTCGAAAAATAAATCAACTCGTATTTTTTTTTTTTTTTTTTTTTTTTTTTTTTTTTTTTGCAACAATTAAAAATTAAAATAATTATTTTTAAAACTTTATTATAGAAGAAATATCTATATTATTATATAGAAGATATAATATAGATAACGTTTTGCTTCCTTCCCCTCCCCTTGGAGACTGAATTTCTAAAATTCCAAAAATGGGTTTTTTGGTATATGTGTTAGCTATATTTTAAAGCAAAAATTTTATGGATGTCTGTGTTTTTCTTTGAGATATAAAGGTTTTTGTGAAATCACGCTTTGCCCCCTGTCCCCCCTTAGGGGCCGAATTTCTAAAATTCCAGAAATTGGTTTTTAGGTATTTATCTTAGCTATATTTTGAAATAAAAATCTCACGTATATCTGTTTTTTTATTTGAGATATGAAGGTTTCTTAGAAATCACTTTTTGCGCATGTGAAATCACATTTTGCCACGCACCCCCTCTTGTGGACCGAATTTCCAAAATTCCAGAAATTGATTTTTAGGCATTTGTTTTAGCTCTGTTTTAATGCGAAAATTTTACAGATATCTGTTGTTTTCTTTGAGATATGACGGTTTTTGTGAAATCACGTGTTCCCCCCCCCACCCCCTTGGGGGACGAAATTCACAAAATCGCTTCTTAGGGGGTGTTTACACTACATGTTCTAAAATCTGACCCAGTTTCGAGTCAGTAGCCCCAGTAGATTTTGCTGTGCGTTGATGAGTCAGTGAGTGAGTGAGTGAGTAAGTGAGTGGAAGTACTCTTTTATATATATAGATTAGATTAAGTTTTAAGCTCAATCTTAAAACACGTTCCCATTTTCCCTTGCCAATTTCGAACTCCTTGGTGGATGATTTTGGAGATAAAATATTATTTATGTTTATTCTTGGTATTCCATGCATTTTTGCAAAAGCTACTGTAGACAGGCTTGACTTTTCATAAGATTCGATTAATGCCTTTTTCTCTGCAAAAGACAAATTCTTTTGTTTTGCAGCCATGTTACTCGTAAATATAAACAGTTGCAAATGAATTCTTAACAAAATTGCAGTGACCAAAACATGTAAAACAAATTTGGAACTTATTCCAGGGGTGGAAGTGATGCACGCTCTGCACGTGATTTTTTTCTTCCGCCTTCCTAAATAGTAGACAGGATGCGTAACATGAACAGCAAAAATGCTGCGGGAAGCACCAGTGCAAATAGCCGATGGAAGGCTTGGCGTGTTGGTGAAGATAGCGTAACACAACAATCCCCTTTTCAAAGAAACAGGGTTGCCACAAAAGAAATAGAACAAAAATAGTTGCTTTAGTAGCCTAGAAGCATTAAAATAGTTGCCTAAATAGTAGCCTAGTGACCATAATACTAGCTTAAATATCGCATGCTAACGATCATTAAAGGATAACCATACGTATTTTCTTACTATTCAATTAAAATATACCATTAAAAAAAACTTCAGAATGTGAAATTGAATTAGAAAAAAAAAAAAAAATACATCAGGCAATGAGTCATTATGGAAAAAAATTTTCCCATAGAATAACATGAGATTTGGTTGTTGAAAAGATTAAGTATTGTCCGCTCTTAGGAGCTTATGTTTCCTTTGTTGTATTCTTCCTTTTCTGATTTACTAAAAGAGCTTTCTTTTATAATTTTATTATTTTTTATTCTTATATGAAATCAGGATGAGGAAGGCCGTAACAGGACACAGGAGTGTACTATCAGCCATTTGTAATAAGCAAATTGGAGAGCTTGATAGGTACATATGTCATGTCTGGTACTATTTCTACATTCTCGTAGGATGTTCCACCTGTTTCTGGGTCAAAATCAGGGATATACCATATTTTAAAGTGGTTAAAAAAAGAAAAAGGTTAAGATATGGGATTGTTTATAAAATGAATACAAAATATTTCTCTCTGAAAGATTTTAATGATATTTCTGGAAGAATTTTGCAAAAGGTGAAAAATAGTCTATCAATAGTTGCCTTTTTGTGAAAATAGTTGCTTTTTCAAGCTTTCTTGGTCAAAAAAGTTGCCATAGTCTCCTCAGGTTCAAAATAGTTGCAAATAGTTGCCTTTTAGTAGCCTGTGGCAACCCTGAAGAAATGAGTGGCTTTCAGCAGAAAACTTGGAGGGTGAGGGTGAGAGAGGAAAAGATAGGCTCCTTTTTAGCGCTAAATTTGTCCTGTAAAATTAATGAGATCTGCTGTCACGAAGTTTGGTGCTTGGATTTTTATATGCAACCGGCACCTAAAAAAACGGGATTTATCGAAATACCCCCTTCCCCCCAGCGGGACAAGAAGCAAAAAAACGTTTGTAAGCATAACTCGGCCCCAAATTACATCACGGTGAAGAAATTTCACATGATGAGACTAGACTTGAGTATAAATAAAATATTATGTACGATTTTAGAATTCTTGATTCTTAAAGGAGGGGGGAAATCGTTTTTCGAGGGGAAAATTTAAGAAATTCCGGATTTTTTAGTAAATCTCTACGAAAGATATTACAAAGATATTGAAAATAGTCACGTGTCTTCTATAGAATATTTTCAAAAACACATTTTCAGTTTTTTTTTTTTTTTTTTTTTTTTTTTGAGTGGGGGGGGGGGGGTGCAAATTCAAGACACCCCTCCCCCCCTTTAGCGCTAAATTTGTCTTGGGAAAGCTATGGAATCTGCGGTCACGAAATTTAGTGCGCAAATTGTTTATATGTATCCAACACTTATTGTAACGAGATTTTACGAAAGGGCAATAAACACGCGCAAAAACACGTTATTCTGTTTGAATTCGCTTTACATTATCTTAGAATGATGCGTTTTGGTGTGTGGATGTTGATTAGGTGTACGCATTATGTAATTTCATGAGATTTCACAAAACATCTAACTTAGCCGCTGAGGAAGGGGAAGTAAGAAGCGGGTAATTTGCTTCGATCTCAGTGACTGAGAATTCACCGCGTTTGCACAAAAATAGATATTTTAAAAGAGTTAAAAGCAGAAAAGGTGGAAAATAAATTAGAAATTATTAGTCCGATCGTTACAAATTTGGTACCAAATGAAAGGGGCGATTTTTCTGAATCTAAGAGTGCATGTGGCTTATCGATACAACAATTAGATTTTTTAAAATTAACTAAAGTATGAATTTTTGGTGACAACCTCATTTCAACTGCCAGACGACTGTCTGCTATGAAAAAAGAAATGATTGTAACCAATTAAGATGTCACGTGTTTTATAGTGAGGGGAAAAATTGCAATTTTCAAACTTTTTCAAATTTTCAGTCACGTTACATTTAAATTAATATTCGGCCTAGACAGCATATTATAAAGCTACAGTTCAATTTTAATGAAAATATGTGAATGAAAAAAAAAATTACATTTTTGTTGGGAATTATATTTATCAGGACTCACACGTGACTAAAAGACAATGTAAGATTAAGTTTTCTTTTATATTTTGCAGTATTTTAAATTAAGTATGTCGTTGAAATTTCGTAGTCTTTGGTTTTAATGCCCGATAATTCGCTTGCGAATATTTTTGAAAATGTATAATTATTAGGAATTTCTTGGGGGAGGGGGAAAAAAAAAAGAGTTACAGCGTTTGAAATTGGTATTATTAGGTTTTAAGGCAAGATAAATCCATTGCGGATATTTTCGAGCGTAAAATAATTAAGAGGGGGGGGGGGATGGCGAAGGGGCAAAAATGTAGAAAAGGAAGGGGAGTTACGGAGAAAACTACGGAAAATCCACAACGCTTTTATTATTTTATATTTTGCAGATTTTCTAATTGAAATTTCCGCTAACATTTCGTACTAAGGATTTTTAACGTTATATAACTCGGTTTTACACAAGTTTCGGAGAAAACCATGCATAAATCAGACACAAATCTTTTTATAAAAATGTTTATATTACCTTTGTATCCCAGCTTCTAATGAATATAATTTCATAAGTAATACATCATTTTTTTTTTTTTTAAGTTATTTGAATTGGAATTGAAGAGTATACGTTGCAAATCTCTGTCGCCAGAGAGCGCTTGAATATTTTAATAATTCAATATCTAGAATTCTAATTATGATTAAATTACGTAAAGCACATCATTTGAAATATTGCGGACTTTTAAACTGATATAAACCGTTAAATTCCGTACGGGAGTTTCAGATAAAACCACAGAAAAGTCAGAACACCTTTATTATAGTATCTCCAATTCTAATTATGATGGAGGGTTCTGAATTCCGATACTCCGCTCACATTTCATATTAAGGATTTTTAATACTATTTAACCCGCAGTTACGCAAGCTTCAGAGTAAAACCCCGAAAATATCCAAACAATTTTTTTTTTTTTTTAATAAATATCATTTTAAAAGTCATTTAAATTGAAATTGAGGAATACATATTGCGAATCTCTGCCGCCAGAAGCCGCTTTCATATTTTAATAATTTAATATCTCCAATTCTGATTATGAGTAAATTACTTATAGGGAGAAGATTGAGAGATCGTAAGCCCCACCGGGTTGCGGATTTGCCACGATCAGAATTTTCAAAGGTCCTTTACATGGTGAGCAAACAGGCTGTTTCAAATCATGAAACGTAAAGCGGCGCCTCCATCGCCACAGAGTGGAAATTTGCTACAATTAAAATTTTCAAATCTATTTGCGCTATGAGCAAACAAGCTGTTGTATGTTCTAAAACGGATATAAGACGCCGCAGTCGCCACCGTACGGGATTTTGCTAAAGTCAGTGGAGGGAAGTAGTGAATTGAAAGTAACTGCTATCATTAAACAGAGATGGCAGCACCAAAGAATGACATTAAACTTTCTTAGGAATACGACCTGCGCAGGAAAAAACCCTTTTGGACTGCTCTGAGCAGGCTGTTTACGAGTCGTTCACAAAATCTCAAAAGGTGCGTTGCGCTTTTGAACAGTCAAACAAGAACTAATTCTAAAAAATAAAATCTTATTCGTATTAAATTAATCTTATCATACTTACATAACGTAAGTTAAAATGATGTAACAATAAAAGATTCGAACAATCTATATTCGACTTCCAAGATTTTTTATGAGTTATTGTGTGTAGGTCTCACTTGTGGTACTCGTCCCGAAATGCTGGTAGAGGGTGATTAAATTTATTCTCATTGAATATAATGCATGTTATATTGATTTCATAATCAAGTTAAATTGAATCTAATTCTTAATCGTATTGAATTCTTGATGACAGATATTCTAATTTTAATGTAAATTCAACCGAGATTCCTATAAAGGAAAATAGTCGTATATTCTTCTTTGGCTTCATAACCAGTCAGAATTTTGAAAGGTCATAACACGGTGAGAGAACAGGCTGTTTCAGATATTGAAAGAGGAAGAGGGCGCCGCAGACGCTACCGAGCGGGAATTTACTGCGGTTAAATTTTTCAGTAAAGCTATTTTCACTAATAAAGTGTTGTAGGACCTGAAACGTGAAAAACGCTCCGCAGGCGCCACTGAGCAGGAGTTTAGTAAAGTCGGATTTTTCAATGATCTCGAACCAGCTGGTCATCGAAGGCGGCTAGTCTATATTAATAAAAGAAGAAGGCTGTCTGAACATCTATACGTTCAGCCCCTATTCCCCCCCTAATCAAAAAGCGATCTCAATGACTGACAATTCACCACGATTGCATAAAAATAGATATTTTAACGGAGTTAAAAGCAGAAAAAGTGGAAAATGAATCAGAAATATTAGTCCGATCGTTACCGAATGAAAGGGGCGATTTTTCTGAATCTAAGAGTGCACGAGGCTTATCAATATAACAATTAGATTTTTTAAAATTAAGTAAAGTATGAAATTTAGATGGCAACATCATTTCAACTGCCAGACGACTGTCTGTAATGAAAAAGGTAATTATTGTAACCAATTAAGATGTCACGTGTTTTATAGTGGGGGGGGGGGGGAATTGCAATTTTCAAATTTTCCTTCACGTCACATATAAATTAATATTCGGCCTAGATAGGATATTGTAAAGCTACAGTTCAATTTCCATGAAAATATGTGAATAAATAAATAAAAAAATTACATTTTTATTCGGAATTACATTTATCACGACTAACGTGACGAAAAGATAATGTAATATTAAGTTGTCTTTTACATTTTGCAGTATTTTAAATTGAAATATGCCGTTACAGCGTTTGAAATTGGTACCTATTATTAGGTTTTAAGGCAAGGTAAATCGATTGAGATATTTTCGAGTGTAAAATTATTAGGAGGGTCGGAAGGGGGGGGGGCAAATATGTACAAAAGGAACTTGAGTTTCGGAGAAAACAACGGAAAACCCAAAACGCCTTTCTTCTTTTATATTTTGCAGAGTTCCAAATTCCAATTTCCGCTCACATTTCGTACTAAGGATTTTTAACGTTATATAGCCCGGAAAGCGTATCGGCCTACGGTCTCCCAATCTTCTCCCTATAAGTAATTTACTCATAATCAGAATTGGAGATATTGAATTTTTAGTTCCCCATCATACTATAGGTATGGGGAACTTAGGTAATCATGAAAAATTTCGACCTCGATTTTTTGAATTTTTTATACGTTTTCAGGTGTGAGGAATCCGAAAATGACAAAATTTGTATGGTGTCTGTGTGTCAGTCCGTTAGTGTGTTAGTCCGTTAGTTTGTTAGTCTGTTTACACGATATCTCACGACTAAATGATCTTAGAGAGGTCAGATCAGTTTTAAAATATTACTTTCGATACTGGCAAGAACCCTATTCATTTGGAACATTCGAATTAAAAAACTTCGTAAGTTATGAGAAATTTACGATTTTCTTAACATGGTAGAATAGGACAAAAATTCACTTAAACGTGCATTAAATGGAAACTTTTGACTATAAAAATATCAGACCAGTTTTAAAATATCAGTTTTGATGCCAGAATGAACATCAGTAACTATAAATATGCTACTCAGAAAATTTCGCAAGTTATTGGAAATTTACGAATTTCTTAACATGGCAGAATAGAGAAAATTTCACATAAACGTCAATCTTGAGGGATATTTTCATCGTAAAGATGACAAACCACTTTCGAAATATTATTTAGGATACTGGCACAAATATCATAGACTATGATTTTTCAAATTCAAAAAATTTGTAAGTTATTTGGAATTTACGATTTACGTAACATGCCAGAATAAGGTAAATTGGGCATAAACTTCCATTTTGAGGATCATAAAGCATTTGACAACTTCAAAATTACATTTAAGATATTTGTTTGAACATGATTGAATACAAATATTCTACAGGAAAATTTCGTAAATTATTCGTAATTTACGATTTTATCAACATAGCGAAATTGTAAATTTTTCATATAAATATGAATTTTGAGGATTATTGCATTGGAAATAGTAGCATGAAAACTAAACATCGGAATCGTCCCTGATAAAATAAATTAATAGATTAGAATAAGATAAATATATCGAAGTGAACGGTGGATAGCCTATTAGGCGGGGATTTCATTCTGTCACTGTACCAAGCGGTGGTCAAATTCATTTCTTTTAACATGATTATAATGTCTCAAACTAGAAATTTATGAGAACCTATATATGATGGGGAACTGAGCAGAGTCCACCTATGCCAACTAGTTAAATATGAAAGCGGCCTCTGGCGACAGAGATTTGCAATATGTACACTTCAATTTCAATTTAAATGACTTTTAAAATGATGATTTACCTATGAAACTATGTTAATTAGAAGCTGAGATACAAAGGTAATATAAGCATTGTTATAAAACAAAATTGTGTCTGATTTTTTTCGTGGTTTTTCTCTGAAACTTGCGTAACTGCGGGCTAAACAGTGTTAAAAATGCTTAATACGAAATGTGAGCGGAGTATCGGAATCCGAAAGCCTGCATCATAATTAGAATTGGAGCTATTTTAATAAAGGTGTTCTGACTTTTCTGTGGTTTTTTCTGAAACTCCCATACGGAATTTAGCCGTTTATATCTGTTTAAAAGTCCGCAATATTTCAAATGATGTGTTATAAGTAATTTAATAATGATTAGAATTCTAGATTATTAAAATTATTAAAATATCAAAACACCCTCTGGCGACAGAGATTTTCAACATATACTCTTCAATTCCAATTAAAAAATATTTTAAAATGATGTATTTCTTATGAAATTATGTTAATTAGAAGCTGAGATACCAAGGTAATATTAACATTTCTGTAAAAAGATTTGTGTCTATCTTATCTGTGGTTTTCTCCGAAACTTGCGTAATGCAGGGCTATATAACATTAAAAATCCTTAGTACAAAATGTGAGCGGAAATTGGATTTCGGAATTCTGCAAAATATAAAAAATAAAGGCGTTCTGGGTTTTTCGCTGTTTTATCCGAAACTCCCGTTTCTTTTTTATATTTTTGCCCAATTCGCCCCCCCCCCTTTTCGTCCCTCCTAATAATTTTACATTCGAAAATATCCGCAATCGATTTATCTTACCTTAAAACCTAATAATACCAATTTCAAACGCTGTAACTCTTTTTTTTCCCCCTTCCCCTCCTCCCCCACCCCTCTCTCTCTCAGTCCCTTCCTAATAATTCTACATTTTAAAAAATATTCACAATCGAATTATCGGATGTTAAAATCAAATATTACTAAACTTCAACGGCATATCTCAATTTAAAATACTGCAAAATATAAAAGACAACTTAATCTTACATTGTCTTTGGTCACGTTAGTCGTGATAAATATAATTCCCAATAAAAATGTATATATATATACACACACACACATATATATATTTATATATATATATATTATTCACATATTTTCATGAAAGTTGAATTGAGTCCTGATAAATATAATTCTCAACAAAAATGTAAATTTTTTGTTCATTCACATATTTTCATTAAAATTGAACTGTAGCTTTATAATATGCTGTCTAGGCCGAATATTAATTTAAATGTAACGTGAATGAAAATTTGAAAAAGTTTCAAAATTGCAATTACCCCCCCCCCCTTCTATAAAACATGTGACATCATAAATGGTTACAAGAATTTCCTTTTTCTTCGCAGACAGACGTCTGGCAGTTGAAATGGTGTTGCCATCTAAATTTCATACTTTAGTTAATTCAAAATATATATATAATTGTTGTATCGATAAGCCGCATGCACTCTTAGATTCCGAAAAATCGCCCCTTTCATTTGGTACCGAATTTGTAACGATCGGACTAATATTTTTAATTTATTTTCCACTTTTAACTCCGTTAAAATATCTATTTTTATGCAATCGCGGTGAATTCTCAGTCATTTACATCGCTTTTTGATTAGACATAGGTAGACATTTTAATTAATATCTCCACTACTAATTAAAATTTTTAAATTCTGTTTTCAGGAGCCCCTCGGGAAGGCTCCTGAGCATCCGTATGTCAATTTTTGTACTTCTGCGTTCAATAGGGGCTGAACGTATAGATGCTCAGACAGAGAGACAGACATCTTCTTTTATTATTATAGGAATTTAAATTGGAATTGAAGAGTATACGTTTCAAATCTCTGTCGCCAGAGGGCGCTTTGATATTTTAATAATTCAATATCTAGAATTCTAATTATGATTAAATTACTTATAAGACATTTAAAATATTGCGGACTTTTAAACTGATATAAACCGGTATATTCCGCATGGGAGTTTCAGAAAAGCCATAGCACGTTTATTACAATATCTCCAATTCTAATTATGACGCAGGCTTTCGAATTCCGATACTCCTAAGTCTCCTATATATACGAGCTGGAGCATCAGACATTTAGTTGCCTTATGGTTGCCACATGTACCCAGCGCGTTTCTCTGATAAACAAACGACAAACATTTTTTTTATCCTCTTACGTTACTTTAAAGTAACTTGTTTTAATATATTTCATAATTTTGGCTAAGTAAACTATGATATGGAAGTTTGTTTAGCGATAAACTGCTATAATCATTCAATTCAAGAAGTGAATATAAAGTGTTCACAGACCTTCTATCACTGTGTATTTGAATTTTGGCGACATTTTGTAAAAGGAACAGAAACCGCCCTAACAACACATCTTACCCCAGTACATCCATAGGATATCTTCAGAATAAAATGACATCCTGAGAATATACTGTTAAAAAAATGTGTTTTTAGGAATATATTGCTCTTATCAGGGCCCGATTAAGCTTTGAAGCAAGGGGAAGCTTAGTAGCATTTTGGGGGGCCCCTTTCATTTCGAGAAATTTCATTTCCTTGCTATGTATTGTCATATAAAAATACTATATAGACCAAAACTCGGTGTGGTGTGTGCTTATAGTTTTTTTTTTTGCATTCATTTGTCTGGGAGATTTCTACCCACAACACTAAAATCCTATAGCTTATTGATTAAGAACATTCAGATTTTTGTGGTTAAATAACAGAATTTTTCCAAAATAGTGTGTATTTTATCTAATTTTAAGCGAACTTTCTCAGAAGAAAATTCAATCTCAGTGTTAAATTTCAAAACTGAAAATTCAAGATTCTGAATGTAGTCATTTTGGGGCCCCTTTTAAAATTTAGAGGGGAAGCTTGTGCTTCCTGAGCCTTTTCAGTAATCAGGCCCTGGCTCTTATCTTGACCGGATTAGCTTCAGATCAAAATTTCTTAAAATCATTAGGGAAGCGATAAGGACGCCAAGCGGGAATGTTGTCCTCTTCGGAGGCAAAAAAAAATGGCGGTGATGCGCCAGCCTATTATTTTATTTAGGGGCTCTAGATACTCCGCTCACATTTTAACACTATTTAGACCGCAGTTACGCAAGTTCCAGAGAAAAACCACAAAAAAATAAGGCAAAATTTTTTTATAACAATGCTTATATTACCTTTGTATCTCCGCTTCTAATTAACATAATTTCATAGGTAAAACATCATTTTAAAAGTTATTGAAATTGAAGAGTACATATTGCAAATCTCTGTCGCGTGAGGGCGCTTTGATATTTTAATAATTCAATATCTCCAATTCTGATTATGAGTAAATTACTTATAGGGAGAAGATTGGGAGACCGTAGGCCACACCGGGTTGCGGATTTGCCACGATCAGAATTTTCAAAGGTACTTTACTTGGTGAGCGAACAAGCTGTTTCAAATCATGAAACGTAAAGCGGCGCCTTAGTCGCCACAGAACGGAAATTTGCTAGAGTTAAAATTTTCAAAGCTATTTGCGCTATGAGCGAGTAAGCTGTTGTAAGTTCTAAAACGGGGATAAGGCGCCGCAGTCGCCACCGAGCGGGACTTTGCTAAAGTCAGAATTTTTAAAGATTATATAACACGTTGAGGGAACAGGTTCTGTTTCAGACATTGAAATGGGAAGAGAGTGCTGCAGGCGCTACCGAGCGAGAATTTGCTGCGATTAAATTTTTCAATAAAGCTATTTTCACTATATGTCAATCAGCTGTTGTAGGACCTAAAACGGGAAAAAGGCGCACCGAGCGGGAGTTTCGTAAAGTCGGATTTTTCAAGGATCGCGAACCAGCTGGTCGCTGAAGGCGGCTAGTAAATAATAATTGAAAAGGATAGCGAAAAAGAACTAAGAATTCTAGTATAGAGGGTTCAAATTCAGAACATTCTAACTTTACAAATGCATCTAATCCGTTGTAAAGTATCATTGCTAAACTCTTCTTAACCAATTTTAGCCTAACTTATTTGAAATTTATTAGGGGAGAGTGGGGTTGAATGGGACGCAGGATGAATGGGACAATAGCAAAATTTTTATGTTTTGCAAGCACTGGAAATGTGACAATTTTTCTGGTATATGGCAGCACTGAAGTCATTCATCAAGTGTAGTTTCAGAATTGTGCTATCCATAGAAGGGCAGAAAAAAATTAAAGTGTCTTTTTTAGCTGCCAAAGTAAGTTTTTACTGATTCAATTAGGTAGTAGTTAAGACATTAACTATTTGCTTAAAGTTAATATAACTCTTATCGTGGTGAAAAGGCATAATCTTTTGTTGTGTTTATGATATTCAAGAAGAATATTGACAATTGTTGATTAAGCCTGTTTCCTGTCTTAAATGATCATGTGGTGGTTGGGATGAATGGGACATTCCCCATTATGTGCTAATTTAAAATTGTACACAAGAATTATATTAAAGCAAATCTTAAATAGATTTTTAATATTTTTATAACTTGTAGTTCAATAGTTATAACATGGAATTATAAAAGTAGCATAGAATTAGAGAAAAGTAGATTGAAATTAATTGTTTTGATTTTTTTGTTTATAATAATTATGATTAAAATAATTATAAGTTAGAATATTCAATGCAACTTAAATCAAAAATTAAAAATAAATAAATAAATAAACTAATGGTAATTTGATTAAAATCACAATTTCAATTAAGGCAATTAAGTAAATCCTGGTGATTATTAATGCAATACAGAATAGAATGCTGATTTTTTTCCAATCAGTCGGAAACAAAAATTTATCTGGATAATTTGTAATCTATTATAATTATTTATCTCTTTCTAGAGTCTTATTTATTTATTTTTAGATTAGATCTTATTAGATTAAATTATCAAAGCCTAGAGCACTAGGAACTGTGCGAATCAAAGGACTTTTGCCTTTTGACATTAATTTGACTCAATACATCAGTTTAAGTTAATTTGAGTAAATTCATAGTGTGTAATAAAATCACATAAACCAATTTAACTTAAAAAAGTTATTTACTTTCCATCTTGTTTTCTCTTCTTTGTTAATTCCATACCTGTCCCATTCATCCCCACCTATGGGGATGAATGGGACAATGCACATGCATGTAAAAAATAAAAAATAAATAAATAAATAAAATAAAAAATACTATTAATTAAAAATGATAAATTTTTATTAAAGTTAGTATGTTTATATGTAATTGATTACTGAAGTGTACTTATGAGCAATATTACAAAATTCTGAATTAAATATGGTGAACGTTATCAGTAAAAACATAAAAAATGTCCCATTCATCCCCACTCTCCCCTATTATTAAAATGTGAACAATTGTTTGAATAATTGTGCTGTGCCTACATATATAGGTTTAAATCAAAATAAGACAGTTCTATATAGATTGAATAAAATATAAATTTTATTTTTCGGATAGATATAATACAGAATTTTCTAAATTGTTTACAATTTTCAGAATTACATTTTATCTTTCCAAACCTTTTTCTTAATCTATATACTATATATAAAAGAATAAACTCGCTGATTCACTGACTCAACACTGCACAACCAGAAATAAGGTTTCTCTTTTTTTTTTTTTTTTTTTTAATGCTAAAAATTTGCATTAAATTTCAGTATTCAAACATTATTATTATTATTATTATTTAATTTTTACTGGAATATATTTATTGATATACTCTAAGATTTCTAAAATGTAAAAAAAAAATTGTATTTTACTATTTTTAAATACGCATATAATTATACTTATGAACTGAGCATAAAAACAGAATTCTTACTCTTCCTGCAGTGCGGTATTTTATAAAGAATACGCAGACGCCGTCACTTTCATTTACAGGTGATTGAGAAAAGAATGATAATGAAGAATAGTCAGTCAAATAATTCACCAAAGAAACATGCACAGGCTAAACAAAGTAACTGGATATCTTAAATTGATTTAATTTTTAAGATTAATAATAGTACTTACTTTATATATAGCTAATTAGATTTTTTTTTCTTTTAGTAATTTTAAAGAAAGCAAAGGTAGAAATGCTATCCTGATACAACCTCCGTTAATCTGGATTATCCTGTTTCATACCCTTTTTAACAAAAGGTAGATTTACTTTAGGGAAGTTAACTAGTTTTCGAAAAATAAACTGTCAAAGTGATAGACCAGTATACTAAACCCCCGTCTATTGTATTAGTAGTAAATAAATTAGGCAGTAACTAAACATGGCATTGCGAAATTGCTTGACTAGTCTCCGTGGTTATAGTGATAGCTTACAAAAAATTATAAGAGGACAATTCTTCTTTAATCTCTTTAAAAAGTATCAGGTTTGAGTCCTTATTCTGGAGGGGGGGGGGAGGGGTGTTGGGCTCGATTGTTTAATCTTCAGAAGCAAGATGCAACTGCCGTACCATAAAATACTAAACATTTTTAATTCCATATTTTAAAACAGTACCGATTAATAGTGTTTGAAAATTTATCAAAAATGTATGCCGAAGAAGAAATTATGTCTTTTTAAATCTGAAAAAAGAAAAAAAAAATGTATCACTTTAAGTTATTACAAAAATTTTATTTAAAAAATAGATAGATAGATAGATATAATTTTAGATTGGTGGAAACTTAAAACTAATGCTTATTTTTATTGCAAAAATATTGACACTAGAAACATAAATAAATATATAGAATCTAATTCTTTAGAATTCTTAAGAAGCAGAATTAATCATAAAAAGCCCTACCTTAATACTTGATTTATTAAAAATGAAAACTGGAATAAGTCAAATTAAAAAAACTTTTTATTTAAATAAAAAATCTAAGTTAACGACAGTAAACCTCAAGACGGGGGTAATTTTATCATGCTTCAAAATATTCTGACAAATAATTTTAAAATTTAAATCATAATAGCTAAAAGAAAAGAGAAGAATTCGTTTACTTCATACCTTATTGAATTTATTTAAAAAATAAAGTATTGTATTACTTTTTGTACTGTATTATTTTTTCTTTTGATGTCTAAACATATTGGAACCATATTTCATTAAAGAAAATCCCAACAAAACAGGACACTTATCAATAATCTTTCATGCAAGTAACATACATGAAATGTAAAAACTAATTGTTAATTACAAATTTAAGAAATATATATATTAAATGGAGATAGAAAAAAAGGTTATTTGAAGAATTTTGTTCGTATGGCAGTGCGCTCCCTTTTTTCCTTTATGAATTAGTCACTAATAGTGACTTCGAATAATCGACACTGCTGTTAATAGAAACTAAATTTTAAATCATATAATATACAATTTAGAAGAAAAAAAAAATTGGAAAATTACCCTAATTTTTCAATGATATTTAATTTCTCAAATATATTTATAAACAATATGTTATTATGGAGAATTAAGTTCAATAAAAAATAAATAAATATATAATAATAATAATAATAATGCTAAATAAGATCCGCGCAGATTGATTTCGGTTTTTAATCTAAAGTATTTTATGATGTTACAATGTTAATTTACATTTTTCCAGAAATTTATTTATTTGTATTTATCTATTTATTTAAATAGACAAATTTTATTAGCAGCAGTAACTAGACAGCCAGATAGCATTTCTACCTTTGCTTTCTTTAAAATTACTAAAAGAAAAAAAAATCTAATTAGCTATATATAAAGTAAGTACTATTATTAATCTTAAAAATTAAATCAATTTAAGATATCCAGTTACTTTGTTTAGCCTGTGCATGTTTCTTTGGTGAATTATTTGACTGACTATTCTTCATTATCATTCTTTTCTTTTACTATAAAAGGATTATATATATATATATATTTATAAACTCCGAAACTTTCCTGGGATAATAAATAATACATAAATAAATCTTGTTATTTATTATTTAGGACTAGAGTCCCATTTCTTTCAATCAGGAAGAGTGTCCGCTTTTGCAGAAGATCATCTTGAATTTTGCATAATAAGGAACAGCCTAGTAAAGGTTTAGAAATACGTAGAGATCAAAAGTCCGAGTCAAAAATAAGACTCGGGTACTAAATTATATTCTGTTTAGGACAGTTTTTTTTTTTTTTTTTTTAATCTTTCGTTTAAAGAATAAAAATATAGGTAATTTTAAAAAAATGTAACAAATTTTTTTAGTAAATAATATCACCTAACAACTACTTTCGCACTCTAAAACTCATATGCATATGCTATTAATAAATTTAATTTTTAATATTTACTTTTGTTTTTAAATATTTTTACTTTTATAATTTTAAAATTCAAAGAAATATGCACGTGGATTTTTCTTTATGAAGAAGTTTGTATTAATTGCCAATGAAAGGCGGAAAAATGAATATAATGAAATGCAGATTATACAGAATAAAGAAAAAAATCATAGGGATTTATCATTTAGTTATTATATTCTTTTGAAGGATATAATGGTCTTCCCCTAATATGTTATATTTATATTGTTTGTTTATTCGAACACTGATTTAATCTGAACAATTCTTAGCTCTTTTGGCGTAAATCTGTTGAATAGATTTTATAAAATTAATTATTATTATTATTTTTTTTTTCCCAGAACATTCATAACTTCTAATTTCTAAATCATGTTAGACAATATTTGCGAGCTCGCAATTTACGAACTTTTAAGTCATTTTAGATTATAAATATTTTATTTATTTATTGATTGATTGATTGGAATACAAAAAAACTTAAAACAAATCTCGAGTTTTAAAGCTTTTTTGACGAAAATAAAAAATTAGCTATGAATAATAATTATGGGCATACAGTCCAAACACCTTAATTCGATTTAAAAATAGAGATTTTATAGAAATATTTTAAAATAACTTAAAACGTATTTTTTTTTTTTATATATATATAATTTTTAATTAGAGTACAAAAATGCTTTTAAAAAATCTCTAAATTTTTACCAATTTTGACAAAAATTAAAAATTTGCTAAAAATAATGACTATGAATTCTTAGTCAAAAAATAATTCGGTTGAAATTTATATATTTTAAAGAGAAGTAATACTTAATTAAACTCAATATATATATATATATATATATATATATATATATATATATATATATATATATATATATATATATATATATATATATATATATTTGTATAAAGCTAGCTTTACGTTTGTTATCTACAATTAAATTTTATGATTAGTATCACTTGATGAATATATTTTTTTGTGGGCAGACATTTGCAAAATCTCACATAAGTAGTTTCGTGATGAAATATTTAAACATGGCTCTTCATCAAGAGGAAGTGAATATATATATATATATATATATTCCACGCGCATACCTATTTTTCATCCGATAAAACACAATAGTTTCGAAAACTCAGTTATATAAAATGCTTAAATACGTACATATAATTCATGCAACAATATTAATTTAATGAAATGAATAAAGTCAAATATCGAGGCAAATTTTGACAAAGTGAAATCAAACCAAATTTAAACCAATAAAATATTCAAAAAATCTCACACAATTAGAACTGTATTGCAGTCTATCGAAATTATATCAAATGTAACACACGTACTTTATAAATAAAATAAATTAAGCGTGAAATTTGCCTTTATAGAAATGACTCCAATATTAAATTCAAATATATGTATATTAAATATTATATTTATAAATTATAATTTAAAATGTATTGTAAAAGAAAGAATAATAGACGATTAAACCACCGAAATCCAAAATAACCAATAAGAATTAATTAGTAACTAAATTAAATAGCCTGAGATAACAATAATACTTTAATAAAAACAATTTATATATATATAGTAACACATATCATATAAAATGTTTAACTATACATAAAAATAAGAAGAAAAAAATACAGAAAGAATGAATAAAATAGGTGGGGGGGAAATTATGATTGTAAGTATATAGTTAATTGGGTATAATGTACCTATAATATGCATTAATATTGCATTACTTAATACTTGGCATAAACAGTATATCCCCCCCTCCCCCCAGTCAAGTTTGGCGAATGTTTTGGCGATACTTCCTCCATGGAGAACTGTGATTGGCTCCTTGTTAGTACGGAATTCACCAGGGTGTCGCCTAAAGCTATAAAAAATATCATTTCTTTTTAAAGTTCTGTCACATGCAGTTGTGTTTATTTTTCGCTTCGTAGAATTCAGATTGATTTCAAGTTATTTTTCACCTGTTATTAAGAATCAACCCCATTAGTTCTTAGAAATGAATTCATTACATAGTAAGTTATTTTTATTCATTTTTTATTCAATATTTTTGTAAGCTTTTAGATTTTATTTTATTTATTTTTATTAATAATATATAAAATATTTTGCTTCATTGCATATATGAGAATTTGACCTAAGAATTAAAATTATTTGAAGCTGAATTTTACTTTTTATTTATTTACTTCTTTTTAATAAGATAAATACTTTACAAATAAAAGTTTAAAAGTAAATAAATAATTAAATCTACTAAAAAAAAAGAAATTTTTTTTTTTTTTTTTATGTACATTTATAGTTTATAAAATATTCATATCTTGTTTTATTAACATTTATTTTTAATAGCTTTTTTATAGTCTATCTTAAAATTTAAAAATAGAAAAGTACAATATTGATTATTATATAATAGAGAGCTTTTATAATGATTTATTATTTCCTATCTACTTTCTCGTCGTAAACAAAACTTTCATATCATTATGAGCGTTTTACTCATTAGAAATTGATTTTTATTTATGTTATAAATGAATGATTTTTTAGAAAGTATAATAACATTTAAAAAATAATTATTTAAAAATATGAAAATATACGCTTGTTAGAGGTGAAAGATAGATCTTTTATTCATATATTGCAAAAGGCATTATAAATTATCGCATGAATAAAACTTTCTACATTATAAAGAACGCCACTATAGTCTTTTCATTTTTCTTTAATTAGTCAGTATATATATATAATTATCAAATAAATAACTTTTGATATTAAATAGTAACGTAAGACTTTTGATTAACTAAAGAGAACATTATTTATAGTCAGAATATATATAATTGTCAAATAAATAACTTTTATTATTTAACGTTAAAGTAAGACTTCTGATTAACTAGTGAGAAAATTATTTATTTATTTTTAGATACAATTTTTTCTATTTGTACAAGGCTTAGCCTAAAACAGACTAAAATATCTATCCTTTTGCTTTATGTGAAATCGGAAATATAATATCGATTAGGTTATACATTTCAATGTGATGACGGTTTCCTAAAATTTTCTAATAACTGTTTAAGTATGATTTAGTATAAGATAAAACGAACCAATCATTAAAATTTACGAAGAGGAAAAGAAAAATTCTTCTTAAATTAAATATTCTTTATTTATGCTTTAGCGAATTGTGCTTAAATTCCTTAGTGGTCATATTTATGCTAAGTGCATTACAAAAAACTTTCAGCAATTGCATTTATTGCAACAGTTATTTGATGTTATGTTGAAGTACTTTTGTATGTGAAATAGATGTGTTTGAAGTTAAAGAATTACAGGTTTTCTGTAAACATTACCCGTATTTCTTTACTTTTTGAAATTTGTACTCATACAGTTGGGAACTGCATTTGTCGAATAGATAATGACTAGTATTATATATTTAAAAAAAAGGTTAATAGCTATAATATTAATTTTCTTCTTTTATATAGGTAAAATGTTGCCTATGCATTTTTTCTTTTTTTTTTTTGGGGGGGGGGGAGAGGGGATGATTATTATTATTTAACAAATACTTTAAGTAATTACATTTCTTTAATTATGAAATTTAATTTTCAATTTAAGCAACTTATTCTTCTCCCTCCCTCCCGTACGTATATTTTTCATTTCATTAAATCAGACAGCTTTTAGAGATTTAACAAGTCTTTAGAAATTACGGATTTTGAATATTTTCCAGTTAATCCTTAAAAAGTCCTGATAAAAGCTGTTTTTACCTTTTCTGGGGATAGTAATCTTTCAAAGATCGGATATATTGCAGGTGTTTTACATTGAAACGTTTCATATCGATTAAATACTTGGAGACAGACATTTTAAAAGTAAAATAAGTATAGAAATTTTACTAGCTGTAATAATTTTAACATTGCCCGTTGTTTTTTTTTTTTTTTTTTTTTATAAATGCTGAAATCGCCAGATATTTTATTGGAAATGTAGAAAATCAAATACCAATTCTTGGTTTTCTGCAAAGGAAAAATCATTTTCTGGAGATCCTGTCAAAGTTGACATTTTAAATCGATTTTTGACAAGTGAATAGGATTAAAAGATTATTATAAGCTGGCAATATTCTAACTTAAAAAGTATCCTATTTATACAGAAATGGAAAACGTATTCAATGTCTATCTCCAAGGGGTCTTTTGTTTAAAAATTATATTCTGTTTACAATGCTAGTTTTTATTTATTTATTTATTTATTTTTGGTCATATACCCCCCCCCCCTCTCCTTCTCGATAATCTGCAGAGTACTTTAAATCATGAAATTTTCGTAAAGTTGACAGAGGTTTTAATCAGCCAAGATTCGCTTCCAAGTTAAATGAAAGAGTAAGAGATTAGGATTAGTCTGACATTCTCAATGACATTAAAATTTTTATTGGTAATCTTACCTTTGCTATGCGAGAAAACATTACAGAAAGCAATAAAAATTTTTAACTGTCTCGATAATAATAGATGAAATTATCAAGAATGTTTTAAATTAATAAAAATGATTCATAAGCGTGAAAAATTGAACAAAAAACGAGAGAGAGAGAAGAAAAAAAGCATCTTCTATGCCTCTGACGCTAAATTAAAATCTGTAACCGAGGGCTTATTTTTGTTTCTTTCCCCTCAAATAAACCTCAAAATTGTAATAAAACTTTATTTGTCTAAAAAATATCTTAAAAATACTTAGATTTAATTTTTGAGTTCTGAATTTATTGTTAACCCGTTAGCGCCCAGTGTCCTCATTTGAGGACAGCTAATAAAATGGCACGTATATTTTTTGTGGTTCCTTGGAATGATTTCTGCTTTTTAGTGACAGTTTATAGCTTCACTCTAAATGATCCCTGAAAGTTTTATGTGCCTACTATTAATTATTATTTCATAATTTAGATAAACATTTTATGATTTTTCATTCGTCGCACATATATTTGCTTTTTGCGCAGGTATACTAACTTAAATCAAGTTGAATAACAATATATATTATAATACTTTACTTTCGAGATCTTTGTCAACATATAATAGGAAATTAATCTGTTATCTCAAAGTTTTTTTCGCTAGGACACTAAACGTCAATAAATGAGGATAGGCTTTAAATTTAAAACTATCAGAAGAATTGATTAAGTTAATATATTTTACTGTCAGTTGCCTATATTAATTTAGAAGTGAAATAATCAGCTAATAATATTTAGCAAAATTAATTCGGGAGTGAACAGGTTAATTGAGACTACTCTATTGTTAAATTTTCTCCCCACGAGCAATGTTTCGAGTACTTTATAGAGTACATCAAACGAAATCAGCAGCTATATAAGGGCTGTAGTAAATTTAGTTGTTTTCACTTATACTTTGATAGTGAAAATTTCGTAATTGATAATTAAAATGTAGATACATTCTTCGGAAGTGCACTGAATTTTAAAATAGAGAAAATTTTAAACAGTTTTTAATAGCATCTTTCTATGTATGTCATTTCATTATTAAAATTACCGTACGTAAAATAATAAATCGTTCATGAATATACGTTGGTAGTACATATGGAAATTATTGTGTATTATTAAGACGGAGGACTACTAGTCTCAGTCTACGGATAAAACGTTGTTGCCAGTTTTACGATGGTTGGACATTTATCGAAATTGAAAATATAATTGAATAATTTGAAAGCGATGTTATAATTTGAAAAAAAAAAAAAAAAAAAAAAATCGATACTGATTATTATTAATTTTCTTTTTCTTAAAAAAAAAAAAAAAAAAAAAAAAAAATAGTATATTTTAAAATGATTGAGTTGATTTTAAAATTTTTTGAAATGAAAAAAAAATCACGTGTAATATTTTATATATTATTATTATTGATCGTGATTAAAATTAAATTATATTCTTCATTAATCAAATTATCAGGGGTGTTTGTGTTCAGGGCTTACCCCCGATTTCAAGGTTTTTAATCTAACCCAGCTGTATTTTCATATTTCCTATAAGTTACTTTTTGTTTTCATTAATTGTTCATTTGTCATTTAGGTGATATGTGAATGAAATGTAAAAAGATTGAATGCTTCTGGTCTAAATAGTTTTAGTATCATTTGATGTTTTTGGTTTTTTTCTAATCTGAGGCTCTAACTTTCAGGGTTTTTACCTTTGAGTCACAATCACCAATGATATTATTAATTTTTTATAAAATATTTCTATTGTTAAAGTTGCTAATTTCAAAGTTAGAAGTACTTTTTTTTTTCTTTTCGAAAATAATTAAAATAGTTTTATACAAATATATATATATATATATATATATATATATACACTTATTATTATTATTATTTCTATTTAGTTTTTTCAGAAATATAAAAAATAACGTAAAAATAAAATAAATCATAAATCAATAAAGTAAATCATCTAAGAAAATAAGTTTTCAAAAACTATTTGAAAAATATATTCTCCATTTTATTATGTTAAAAGAAAAAGTACATACTCCACAAGGATCACATTTCTAAAATTCCATTATAATAAAATATATGAAGTTTTTTCGCAGCTACTTAATTTGTATCATTCTTTTTCGACACTCTTCCTGTAAAACTTGTTTCACCTTTCGGAAGCAGTTTCGACTGAAAAAATAGCGGATCTTTTCACGCGCTTTTCTTTGTAATAAGAGGAAAATTTCATTCATAAATAAAATTGTGGTCATATTTACATACCCCGTAAGTAGTTTATTGAGAGTTTTAACTTTTTAATGTTTTTTTTTTTTTATTTTTTTTTAGTACTTTGTATGAATTTTTTAAGTATTAACATATGTTAAGCATTCAAACATAAAGAGAGAGAAAATATAAGGTAAAGACACCAGTATTCGCCACCTCTAAAATTTGCACCAGTGTTCGCCACCTCACAAAAGAATGTTAAAATAACCGTTAATTAACATCTACGAATTTGAATCCACTCGATCTAGATTCTCCGGTTTTAGGAAATCTAGCGGGGGTACGGTAGATTCAAATTCATATATGTTATTAAACGCTTATTTTAACATGCTTTTTGTGAAAGTGGCGAGCACTGGTTTCCTTAACTTATATATTTTTTGAAAAGGGAAAAAAGCATTGTTTTCTATAAAATAAACATAGCACATACAGAATTTAGAATTATTTATTTATTTTACCTTATTTTTTGTCCCTATATAATATTTTAAAACGTTATATACAGAATGTACAGAAAAAAGGGGGGATATTTATGATTTTCTTCTATTTATATAAGGGGAAAAAAATAGTGATTTTTTTTTCATGATTGGATATACTTTTATCGTAAAATTTAAATATTTAGATATATTTTATATCAGCAGGTTTTGCCCGCTTCGCTGGTAATTTAAAGGAAACTCTTTTCTATATAGCTTTATAAAAATAAAATAAAACAAAATACTGAAACACCATTCGTTCAAACACTAGTCAATTCTGTTTTGAAGAAGTGTGCAAAATTTAAATAAGAATTGACGCATAAGAATTTGGAAAATAGTGTTCACTGCTTTTCTGAAGAACCTCCGGAAATCAGTACCCACCGACTACATTTTCGAAGATTTTTTATTAAATATTATTTGAATGTTGCTCTTTTACATGCTAAAATTTTTTAATAAAAA
The DNA here is from genome assembly GCA_963930645.1 of Salticus scenicus. Taxonomy (NCBI): domain Eukaryota; kingdom Metazoa; phylum Arthropoda; class Arachnida; order Araneae; family Salticidae; genus Salticus; species Salticus scenicus. Next base: position 246,359,284 of record OZ005648.1, read on the forward strand.
AACATATTTATTATATATATATATATATGTATATATATATATATATAAGAAAAGAAATAGAAATAGAAAGACAGCCCCTCCCCCCCCCTTCGAAACCCATGTAACCCCTTGAGGTTTTATTTGTTATAATAAGATTAAAAGGATATCACTCGTGGAGATATAGAAAAAATATTTTACAAATTTAAGCCATTTATTTCTCTAAAAATAAGCCCTCGAAAATTATCTTAAGAATAGTTAGATAACTGTTATATATATATATATATATATATATATGTCATTTTTTTCTAACTGAAAGTATAAAATAAAATTTTAATAATAAGCGATATCGGCAAATTTATTATTTTTTCATTCATTCATTCATTTTTTTTTTTTTTTTTAACAGTTACAAATTAAAAATTGCAAGCGATATCAATTTCATTAAGACAGAATGTATTATGTTTAAGATAAAGTACCTTTATACTAATAGCACTTACGTACGATAAATTACGGCATTAATTAAATCCCCCCCTCCCCCAAACACCCTTTTTACTTAATCCAGTGAAAACAAAAATTTTGGGAATTGCAGTGACAGAGAAAAAAACCTGTAAATTAAAATCATTTTCCTCCGTAGACAATAGGTTTTAATATTTTTCAAATTAATTTTTAAAGAAAAAGTATTTGTAAACATGCAAAACCTATAAATAAAAATATATTTATTCAAAAAAGAATAAGAAACTTTATCATTTATCAGTCTGTTTCTTTTAGGATGATTGCACTAATCAATATACGGACTAGTAATTTTACAATAAAAGTAATATTATAAACAGAAAAATAAATTTTAAAATATCTCTCAGTTATTCTGACACTTACTTTTGTTTTTTGTTAAATAGTTTCTCCAAGATAACCTTATCAAATTCAAATAATAATAAATAAATAAATAAAAATAATAAATAAATATTTTTAATAATAATTATCTAAATAAGCAACTAAATTTTTCTTTGATTCATTTATCATGTACATTTACCTTAAGTGTTGTAGAAACTTCTCTTAGTGTAGATTTTTTTTTTTTTTTTTTTTTTTTTTTACCTTACACACTTTTAGCATTCCATATTAGCAACACACACACACACACACACACACACAAATCTTTCTACTTTTATTTTTTACACTCTACATAATCTGATGTTACGTTTATAAACGAGCCCTATAAATTCACTTGACATTTGACGTACATATTTCACAAATGCATACTAAAGTCAGATAACAATATTAAATGGTAAAAGTTTATGGGGAGGGGAAAAAAAGTAAAGAAAATTATTCTTATCTTCCCCCTCTTCGCTTACCTGTGAGAACAGTTAAAATAAAATTAAGCTGGGTTTGAAGTTTTTGGCGCAAATAACTGAATATTTCTAGCCGTGAGTTTAGTTGATATATATCCGGTTTACAACTAAATCCAATGTCCAAACTTTAATCCAATGTATACTGGTTTTCTACAAACAAATTTCTAAGGTTTGAAAAAAAAAAAAAAAAAAAAAAAAAAAGGCGAATGACTTTGGTAAGTGAGTTAACAAAACAGGAATTTAAATATATGAATCATTTGGGAATTTTATTCCATTAAAGAAATAAGAGGAATTTCCGCCTATCATTTTATTATTATTATTTAAGTTGCACAATTTATATATATATATATATATATATAATGGTTCCGGGTGATTCGTACTTTCGATTTTTTTTTTTTTTTTTTTTTTTTAATTTTTATTTTTTTAACTTTTATAATTTCTTGGAAAAACAATTTTCATTTTAAATAAATTTAATAGTGTTCCTAAATGTAATTTTACTCATTGCTCTCCCAGGACCTCCAATAACTAAATTCTGCCGATTCAACTACTATCCTGGAGGATGTAAGAAGAAATATTGTTCATTTAAGCATATAAGTAAGTCCTTTACACTATTTATTTTTTGAAAATTACACATTTTACATGAAATATTATATTTTGTAACATAATTAAAGTTTTGTTTGATGAAGTTTACTTGTGTTTAATATGTTAAAATACATTTTCTTCACACATGAGAAACTTTCAATTTTCTTTTTATCAAAGAAAGTAATTATATTATTAAAAAAATGCAAACGATAACTAGAATTGAAAACATGCAAATAAATTAATTAATTAAATACAACTATTAAAATTATTATTTTTTCCTTTGATAACTATTTAATCCTTTCGTGAGAAATGGGTAGAAGGTCTAACCACTATCTTTTGAAATTTTTTATTATATTAAATCCCCATGCATCAGCCATATAAGTTTTATGCGAATTCAGTATATTTTTGGCTATAGGCTTAAATATATACAGAAATTCACCTATTATTTGCATACATTATTCAGCCACTGTCCCTGAAGAAGTATTGTTTTAATGTATGCTTTCATTTTTGGATTTTTAAATTTTTTCTTAGTTAAATTATCTGTTTTTTCATATTATATTTCATTTTTCTTCCTGTGAAATGTTGGAAGAGGTTTTTCATGATATATATATATATATATATATATATATACATAGTCTTCGCATACCTAAAGAATTTCTATGGTAAATAGATCTTTCTACTCACTGATCTTAAAAGGATTAAATTTTGAAAATTAATTTATGTCATTTTTATACATAAGTTTAATTTTTTAGTACAAAAATATTATCAATAATTTTGACAAATGGTCTAACCAAAATCAGCTTTTTATCATGCAACCTATATTAAATTTCTTTTCGCATTAAAATGCGAAAAGAAATTTAATGAATTTTATATTAAAATCCACAATCAACTGATTGGAAGAAAACCATATTTATTGAAATTTTATTTTTCCGACTGAGTGAAAATAATGCCTGGACCGGGAGTCGAACCCCGGATCTTTGACTTACAAGGTCAAGGCTCTACCAATTGAGCTATCCAGGCCGACAACCGGTCAGCATTACTCACTCAGACAACCTTTTTGGCAGAAATATCTGGTCTATCATATAGATAGCTCAACAGAAATAACCTATTAAATAGGCTAACCAGAAATAACCTAACAGAAATAACCGGCTTCTTTCTGTTGAGCTATCTAAATGATAGACCAGATATTTCTGCCAAAAAGGTTGTCTGAGTGAGTAATGCTGACCGGTTGTCGGCCTGGATAGCTCAATTGGTAGAGCCTTGACCTTGTAAGTCAAAGATCCGGGGTTCGACTCTCGGTCCAGGCATTATTTTCACTCAGTCGAAAAAAAAAAAAAAATAATAAAATAAAATAAAATTTCAAGAAATTTAATGATTTAAAATTTAAAAAGAAAGTAAAAGCTTTTGTTACATTGGATTGTGTAATCATTTGTTTGTCCAGTTGATATAAATATCCTTTACAAAAATTGTTATATTTTCAAATTTAACAGTAACTAGTATGCCAGTAAAGTTAGAGTATTTATATAAAGAATATTTTAAGCACTTAATGATGTCCCATATATTATGAAAAATTTTCAAACCGAAGTCTAACTGTTGATTTTTTTTTTTTTTTTTTTTTTTTTTTGTCAACAATTTTAATATTTATCACGTATATCTTTTTTGGTTTTGAACTTATAATTTAAATATTTCATATAGGGTAGGTGCTCCAGTGATTGGCATGCTCCAGTAATTGGCATCTATCCCAAAATAACCAATAGATAAGAAAAATAATAAAATTATATATTTTACATATAAGAATTTTAACATTTTGTGTCAAACACTGGAGCATAGGGTGCTAATAACTGGTAAAATGATTAACTAGCAGTGTCAAACACTGGGACATAGGGAGCCAATTACTGATAAATTGAAAAACTGGCAGTGCCAATTACTGGAACATTGAGTGGGTGTCAAATAAAAATCCATAATAATAATAATAATAATTGTTATCAAATGTATATATTTTAACATATATGTGGTTCTGAATGTCTTTCATACCATATGTACTAACTTAAGATTTCTAAAGATTTTCTGATGACTAGAACATTAAAAACGTCAGAGATTGGTCTAAAAGTGTCAATCACTGGTGCACTTACCCTATATAAAAAAAATATGTTTGTAATGTGGGTTCAATAATTTATTTTATTTATTTATTTATTATTTTTTTATGTTAAACATACAAAAAAAATATATGTATATATATGCTCTTGGAAAGGTAAAATAATGACATTTCTATATATTAATAATAAAAAGGAATAGAGTAGACACAAACCATTTGTCCAGTAAATGAAGCAATGAGTAAATTTACTACCAAACCTCAGTTTAGTCATTAATTTGGCAATTATAAAAGTATTTAAGCGAAATTTTCAGCACATTTCCTTTTACCTGAAAGAAATAAAACATAAAAAAAAAAAAAAAAAAAAAAAAAAATCACAATGGCCAATTATGAATTTTAAACGATATTCATCTAAAATGTTACTTGTTTTAAGTGATAGTACATTACATAATCAGCCATTTTTTTAGTTGAATTTCTCATAAAAAAAAAAAAAAAAAAAAAAAAAAAAAAAAAAGCTTGAAAGCACAATTACAAATAATTATTATCCAAGTTATGAACATAAACGTAGATCCTAATTTCAGTGAGACACACTTTATTTTTGCTTTAATAAAAAAATTTTAATTCTTTTTTTCTTGTTACAAAATTTAGAGATTGTGCTATTATTACATTACTCTACATATGAATATTAGGTTTGCAAAGAATAAGTGCTCTATCTTTATGTGATATATTTTTTCTTCTTTTTCAGATGTGGCAGAATCAAAGATTGTTAAAGAAAATAGTGTAGGTGGTATGTATACTTTTTTTTCTCTGCATAACATTAAAAAAAAAAACATTCTATAAAAGTTTGGCTGTTTTTCCTTTTTTAATATTTTTAAACTTATTAAATTCCTACAGGAATTTGATATTTTATTTTAAATTTCTATGCTAATTTTTAATACAAATAAGAGTTCCTTACAATTAGGTCTAATTTACCTTTACGATAATTTTCCCTCATCACAAGGTTTTAGTTCTGGGTTTATAAGATAAAAGTTAGGGTTTGTTAGTTCATTTAAAAATTGCTTACCATTAAATACACTACCTTTCCTTAAAAGATCGGACACTTTAATTTCAGGCGTATTTTGAAATATCAAATATCTCAACAAGTACTAGACAAACTATCTTGAAACTTCAGGAGTGTAAAGAACATGTTATAGTCCATATATTTCAGTTAAAGTTTTGCTCCGAAAGTAAAAGGGAGACCAGTAAAAAACGAAAGTGTTTGGCTGTAAAAAGTAATGCTTAAAATGCAATCTGGCTGTAGTATGTGATTATAGGGCTCTTTCTTACTATTTGTATACATTTTTGTGTCTCTACCGCATGTAATCATGGAGTTTCTTTAAAAAATTGGGGAAAAAAAAAAAAAAAAAAAAAAACACTTTTTTTAACTATAATACGCAAGGTGTTAAACCCAGTGCAAAGCTATTTTCAGGAAATTTGACATACAGTATTAGACACAGCATATTGCAATCAAAATGAAAAAATATTAAATACCTAATGAATTATGAGCATTTTTACCAAATAATTTTTAACTGCGCATGCACATTTAGCGAAATTTCATTTGCATAACTTAATAACCAAAAGTATTGAGCTGCTTATATAAAACCCCCAAACAAGTATCGTGTAAACTCAAAAAGTTGTATGCGTTAGAATGTACTGAATTTCAGTTGTTCCCCAAAATAAGAAAATGATAAGGGTGTTTTCTCAAAATTTATTTATACTCATCGAAAACTGTATTACCAATCAATGAATCAAAATAAAAATGGGAGAAAAATCCCTTATGGTTTAACTTTTCTCCGAGAGAAACTGAATGCTAGTTCATTCTATCGAGTACAACTTTTTGAGTTTACGCGATACTTGCTTGGGTTTTTATACAAGTAGCTCAATACATTTGGCTATTAAATTATGCAAATGAAATTTCGCTAAATCTTACAGTAAAAATGCTCATATTTCATTAGATATTTAATATTTTTTCATTTTAATTGTAATATGCTGTGTCTAATATTGTATGTCAAATTTCTAGAAAATAGCTTTGCACTGGGTTTAATACCTTGCGTATTATAGCTAAAAAAATGAATTATTATTATTATTATTATTATTTATTTTTATTTTTTGCTATTTTTTAAAAGAAACTATTATATCTCCCTGATTACATGTGATAGACATATAAAAATTTATACAGATAATAAGAAAGAGTCCTATAATCACATGCTACACCCACATCGCATTTCAAGCAATACTTTTTGCAAGGTGATGCCAAACACTTTCATTTTTCTTTAATTTTTTACTGGTCCCCCTTTTATATTCGGAGTAAAACATGAACTGAAATGTATGGAGTACAAAATGTTCTTCACACTCCTGAAGTTTCAAGTCTAGTACTTTTTGAGATATTCCAAAAAACGTCTGAAATCGAAAGTGTCCAGTCATTTATGAAAAGGTAGTGTATAAGTATATTCGACATTTAAAAAAAAAAAAGAAGAAAAGAACAGAAAAATGCAGAACAGAATGCTTATTAGTTAAAGTATACAAGAATCTGAATTATTTCTAGAATATACTATTTTATATTCAATAAGTAAACTAATATTTTGCGACTGTCACGAAATTTTCCTGTATATTATATTAATATAATTCAATATCAATGTCATAATTATCATATCCAACACGGTTGAAGGCTATAAGCCCGTTCCGGCCTCAATCCATCTTTTACGGGGTCTTCTTCTATCTCTTCTTCCCCTTGGCCTATATTTTAGAGCTTCCCTTGGTATACGGTCATTTGGCATTCATTCTAAATGTTCTCTCCACTTATTTCTCAATCAATGTAGTGTTAGTATTAATATTACGGATACTAAATTTAAATTTATCCCACTTCTACTCAATAGAATCTAAAATATTGCTCTAATGTTTCTTTATTCCCAAGCATACAATAAAATCACTCTTTGTTGAAAAATTTCAGCCAAAATTAAACCAACATAGTTTTTATAAAACTAATTTGGGGTGATTTTGCACGATAGAGGCTGAAATATAGATATGATTCAAGTTACCAAAAAAAAAAAAAAATAAATAAATAAAAGCTATAGGGTGACATGAAAATATAAATAAATAAATCAGTGTCAATTTTATGATAAGCAACTTATGCATTAGGTTAAATCTATCTTATGTATTATGATTATACCCAATAGGTCGTGAAATAATGAAAAATGCAACAGGACAGCGCTGCTTGTAAAGTGATATGAGCCAAAACCTAGTCAACATTTATTATATCTCATGGTCTGAATAATATAAAGTTTTATGGAAGTTCCTGCGTTAGTTCTGTGTTAAATCGTCAAAACACACTGTTACACATACAGACATATTCTAAATAATAGCCATATTTCAGGATATTCTAAAATATTTAAATCCATTAAAAATCGGAAATGGAATAATTTCACAAGACTGAACACTTTTCTTATACGTACATATTTATATATTATTTGTACATAAGTATATATTATCCTTATCTGTTTATAGAACGGATTAAAAAAAAAAAAAAAAAAAAGTAATATAAATAGTTTTCTACTTTTCATTTCTCCTATTATAATGTAAATACTTATATTTGCACTTTTTTTCCCACCTAGGTAAATTAATCATGAAAACAGTGACAAGGTTTTCACTAAAACGGAAAAATGTTGAAACAATAGGTAAGAATACTAAATAACATTTCATTGTCTTTTATTAAAATACATTTTCATTTTGCAGCTACTTTATTAAGACATGCATAAAATCTGACGAAAAAAAATGCTTTATACAAAAATGAATAAAACTGAATTTTAACGATATCATGTAAACATAAAATATCAGTGTTTGTTGAAAAATTTACACATGTTTATATTTCATTTGTAAATAAAACTTTATAGCATGAATATGTAAACAATATATTCTATAAATATGTAAATAATATATTGTTTCAAAATATTATATATTGAAAATACTATATTTTTATGTCTTTTATTATTTATTTTTTCAGATAATATTAAAAATGATAAAAGTAGCAAATTTAAATTAATAAATTGCCAGAATCCTCAGAAAAAATTAAAGATTGAAGAAAGGTAAGTACATAAGCAATTTTATATTTTGTAAGATTTTTTTCTTTTGCTTTCTTTTTTTTTTTTTAATTGAAAACAAAAAAACGTTATGTCTTTTAAAATTTCTTTTTAATGTATAATCATTAATTCGTAACAATATTTATATACAAGTTCATTTTTATTTTTTTTATTTACGAAAAATTATATTTGCCATGTAAATTTATAAAACAAATTTATCAAATTTTAGTAAAACAGAGTTTTGCAAATTTTTAACTATTTTAAAAAATAGAATGGGTGACCAGATTAGTCAAAATATGTACAGACCAGCGAAATCTTAAAATTACTGGTCTGGTCCTGCATACCAGTGACCCCATTTTCTTAATTTCTACCCTTCTTTAAGATGAAACTTAAAATATCCAATTTTTTTTTTTTTTTTTTTTTTTTTTTTTCAGACCACTTTTAAATGCAGAAGCTAAAAGTGTGAAACCAATCTGCAAAACAGCTGAAAATAAATATTTCAACAAAAATGATTCACCAAATAAAGAAAATGAATTTCATAATGAATCTATCAATGGTGAAAAATTAGATTATGAACCATGAGGTATGGATTTATTTATTTATTTATTTATTATTTTAATGAGATGTATTTGTGTGCAAATATTGAATTATTTTTGGGCATTATTCATTTTCTAGTCGTGTAGGATAGGATAACGTATTACAATAAAAAATAACAGTTTGAAAAAAAAAAAATCAAATTTCTACTTAACCCTTTAAGGTTCACTACATATTTTCTTTCAAAAATTGATAAACTAATTTTAAAAACTGGCTATTAGGCGAATAGCTGATTATAAATATATTAAAAGAAAAATCCAGTATTTTTTACTTTTGAGAAATTTTCGGTTTGAAATTTTTATATTTAGATAATAATTAATTTAATAAATAAAACACTTTGAAAATAACACTATAAATTGAAAAACTTCGCAACAGTTGTTTTGAGTAAAAATAATAGCGCAGTCTTTCATCGGCTGAAAAAAACCAGACACGAATTTATCATCAAAGCAGTAAAGAAAATTGCACATTGTACTAAAAAATTTAAAATGATTTCTGTATATAACTTCTGATGAAAAATCATCTGTTAAATTTCGGAATAGTTCTGCTATCTAATGGACTGAAAAGGAACAAAGGTTTAAAAACTGATTAAAACAAGGAGAAAATATTGAAAAATTGTTCATAAAAAAATTTTAATTGTTTGGTTTCAGTGCAAAACTAATGAATGTTAAAGAGTTGAAAATTGGTTTTTGTTGATTGCCCTCTATCAGTTTCTCTCTCTATATAAAAATGATTTAATGATTTAAATAGAAATCCTATTCAAATTTACAACTCAGAATCAATAAATTCCCTTTTTTATGCTGCAAAAACGTTAATCAAATGAATTAAATTATTTGATAAAATAAACTTCTCAGATAATATTATAAAATAATTTTTTTTTAGTATATTCCCTTTAATAATACAAAAGCATAAACAAGCGATTAAATTATCCAGCGGATAAAGCATGTCATTAAGTTATGGATGTTTACATTGAAAAAAATATATATATTAATTAATCTATCTAATAGCGCTTCATATCTGGTTAACTCTAAAAGGTTTAGCCAAAAAAAAAATCATATTGAATAATCAATGAAAATTCATGGGAGGATGTTGAGCCATCTGTCAAATAGTGCAGAAACTAGAAATTTAAAAGCAAATGTAACTAAAGAAGAGCAGTCTTTAGTGTCACTGTTGCTTTAATAGCTATGTAAAGTTCTTGACCAGGGTCCAACATAACACCATTACAGTCATCACAGCTTTCAGGATACTTAGGAATCAAGTTACGATTAAGTCCTTATAACTCAATAAACTAGTTTGTTATTCTACTAGACTCTTGTTTATTACATAAGGCTACGTAATTTATCACTAGCACTACATATATATCAATGTCTCAGAAACAATACATATTAAGCTTTTCAATATATTTTGCTTTGTATAAGACTTCATTTTCGTATGCAATTGCTTAATTCAAGTCCTTCTTCCTGTGTTTCATCTTTCTAATTATTATAGTATGTGTATATATATATATTATATAACATTATTAGCTTATAGATTAATAAAAAAAAAGGGGGGGATTATATTATTATATTATTTTATCCGACTATATCTGCTCAGTTTGCTCTGCTATTTATTTATTAAAAACTTTCGGATTATGTTAATATTTATAATTTAATGTAAAGAATGATTAAAGAATTTAGTATTAAATTATTCCAATACATTCTTGTAGAATTCCTACTTGTTGCAAATAGATATTGTTGTTGTGGAAGATTTAATTATTATGGATAACAAAGTTGAGAAGTGTTTTGAATTTTTTAGCTTTAAAATTGCGAGGAAGATTAATTTGAGTTTTATATTTATTAAAAAGATTGTAAATGATGTTACTAAGATCTGATAACTCAATATTATTGAAAAGATCTTGAAAGTCAGAAGTCGTAATATTGTCATAGATTCTCTGTTATTTATATTTAATAGCTTATTCCACTTCAATAATTTTCATGTAGAATAGGAGGCCCAGTAGTGAAAAATCAAGGCCCACTAGTGAACGAAATCACACATTGGTGCTCAAGGGTGAAAAAGGTCTCCCTGATGAATTTTTTTCACTTTTCTGAGCTTCTCCTTCGTGAAATTTACTTTCGTATTGGTGTATGTGGTTTCAGTGATCTTATATCTGTTGCTTGACTTTTACTGCATTTAATAATTCATTATTAATAATTTAATATTATACATATTTTTTTGTCTTAAAATTTCTTTTTCTTATAGTATTTGAAACTATGATACAGTTTCATTATATTAATATGAATGTAACAGTTAAAAATGTAGACTTTACTTTGAATGGTTGCACACTTTAATCCGTGCTTAATAAAAATTTCATAAGAGTGCTGATTATTAAAAGTTATTTATAAAAGTTTCAAATTCTTTGTAACACTTGTTCAAAATATTCAAGTGAAAATTGATAAATATTTTCTTCTACTAAATTTTTAATTGTGTGTATACTTTTCTCACAGCGATTTAATGAAGCTATCTAAATAATAGTCATTTCTCTTTACAAAGTCATTTGTAATTAATTATTATTTTTTAGATTAAACCATACTCTAAAAGTTGTACCTAAAATTAACTTCAGGGTGCAAAAGAATGAACACATCAAAAAGATATGTAAATTTTCAAATCAATATAGGTGTTTTATTTCTTTCATTCATCATCAGTTATATTATAAATAGTTTATTTTTTGTATTTTTTAGGTAACATCTAATTATGTATGTTCAAATTCATCCTTACAAGGAGTTCTACAATTTGGTTGTCGAGCATTTGGAAGGAAACCTGAATTATCGATAAAAATCTACTGTGAAGTCTTATTACGTTTTCAAGGAATTGAAGGTGTTACGGTGCCAGGTTTAGACAAATGAGAAGAAATTTCATGCTACATAGTTGACATTTTTAAAGAAGATATTGGGAGTCAATAATTTATAATGGTCTTGTTTTCAGTTATAAGTGGATAGTTTCTTCACTTTCTTTTTTATTGTATTTAGATAATTTATTGTATGTGCCATATACTTTTACCCCTTAATGATTTTTTTTCATTATTTGTTTTCAAGTTCTTTTTATATTTTAAACTATATTTTAATTTACTTTTACAGAGTGAAAAATAAAATAAAACAAAGTAAAAACTGTTAATCTTCAGTTTTTTTCTTCAGAATGATTCAAATATAAATATTTAAAATACAGTACAGCACCGATTATCTGTGCATTTGGGTAGCAATCGCGGATAACCCAAAAAAGAGAGTAAAATGGGGTGCAAAAATGAAAAAAATATGCAGTAGAACAGTATAACCCCTATTTCTAAAGTAAAAAAAAATCCATTTCCTCCTAAAACCGTCAGTAATTTTTGACCTTTGCACTGTTGAATCTATTGTATTTCCCTTGTTGTTGGCTTGAATTAAAATTGGGTTTTTTGGAGGTTAATAATTTAAACTGTTTTTCGAGGCTCTCGCACTCACGAATAATCGGTACTCTACTGTATTAAATTCAACACAAAGTGACAAAAAAATTCCTTTCTTTTTTATTTATAATCAAATTAAGTTAATCTGAACATTTTATGCATTTATTCTACTGTCGTTATACACATCTTGAGGTAGAGTGATTAACACTCTGGCCTCCAGGTGCCAGGTTTGAATCCTAGTTCAAGCATAGATGTTCATAGTTGTGGCTACAGAATCAAATTTAAGTTGTAAGTTTAATGAGCCTTGAGGCTCCTCTCTCTCTCTTACAATTTCTCCGTCTCTGATCATGAAATTTCAAGCAATTCTATGGGGAAATTTGTTTATAGAATTACTCATTTATCTAATACATATATTTTTAATTCTGTTTTTACACTCGGAAAATCCACAACTCTTTTGTTCTCATTTACTAAAAACAGATTTAAAACATAAATTATTTAATTTTGAGTTTAAAAATACGAAAAATTATTAAGTGCATTTTTCTCATTTTTTAGCAGTGAAATTGAAATATTAAAAATTTAAACAATGAATTAATCATAAGAAATGAGTAAATTTTCCAAATGTGAAAAAGGAATTTAAAAAAAAAAAAAAAGAGATTATGTAAGGAATGAGTAATTCCATAATCAAATTTCTCCATAGAGTTACATGGGATTTTGTGGCTGGAGACTGAGAAATTGTAAGAGGGAGAGAGGAGACTTAAATTGTAAAAAATAGACCATAGAACAACAACCCAAATGTAACCATTTGTTGACATTACAGGACAAAGAATTCAAACTTTTAAAATAACTCTTTGATTTTCACAAAATCCTCTTGTACAATAAAGTAAATAATTGTGCATTAAATGGCCTACAATTTTTATCCCTTGCTAATATATTTTTACTTGATTTTTTTTTTTTTTTTTTTTTTTTAGATTTTAATTTGTACTTTTATGAAATAAATATTATTAAACGAACTAAGTCTGTTTCAATCTTAGGTCTCATTTTCATCACACACCAATAAATCAAAAAAAAAAAAAAAAAAAAAAAAAAAAAAAAATCTGATACAGTAGAGCACTACATGTATATATATATATAATAAATAGATATTAAAATATTTCAAATATTTAAATTTAAGAAAATTTCCAGTTTAAACAATTGAAATGGTCAAACCCAAAGCTACTATGAATCTAATTAAAATTGACATAAATCAATATAATTGGAAATATACTCTATAACAAAAAAAAAAAAAAAAAAAAAAAAAAAAACGACTCACCAAGGAGTAATGCAAACTGGACACAAATTGACATACATACAGGTTTCGATGGAAAATGCAAAATTTTAAAGTTTGGCTGCCATCGAATGAGCATGCGATGCTGCAGCGCATCTTAATTGTGCAACTGGCAGAATATTAAAAATGATAAATTTTCATTCCAGGTCATAAATTCTTCGAGAATTTTATTCCGTCTATTCAAAAAGACAGTAAGTATGCCTCGCATACAGGTGCAGAAACAACATGCATGGATGTCAGCATTTGAGTGTGGTGTGTAGTTGGACTCAAAGAAGCTGGTTGGTCTAATCTGTAAATTTTTTGACAATTGGATAGGAGCGGTATCACTATTAGGGAATGGGTGAACCATGGTCAAAAACAGCGTCAGGGAGGAAGCGGTTGGCCTAAAGAGAGGACAGAAAGTGAGAACCAGTCAATCGCAAAGTGGTACTCAAAGCTCCTATTCATCATTAACGTCAATCCTCGTGCAACTGGTACTTCAGTGACTTCAAAGACCCTTAATAGGTTTCTCAGTGAAATGGGGTTGAGCTCAGTCCCCGGATCTCTTCCACTGAGGACGTTTGGAGCATCATAAAAGGGTCCTACAACCAGTTCAGGATTTTGCCAATCTAACGCACCAGTTGGACAGAATTTGGCACGATACTTCACAGGAGCACATCTGCTAACTCTATCAATTAATACCAAGCCAAATAACTGTGTACATAAGGGCCACAAGTGGACCAACATGTTATTAACTTGTTCACTTTGTTAGGCCCTTTATCTTGATTAAATCATTCAAATTTTCTGAAACTGTAATCAATTGCTTTTCTCCACATGTACATCACATCTACCAACTTTTGTCCCAGTCGGATAACTCCTCTTTGGTGTGTCGTTTTTTTTCTTTTTTTTTTGTTATAGATTGTATATGAAAGCATGCTTCATTCCTAATGTTATCAAGGGAATGATAAGAAATCAAAGCATGCAAAGTAAAAATGGATTTTTTTTTTTTTTTTTTTTTATAAATCAATTAAGGTATTTTATGCATCATCATTTTTCATTTAATAGTAAGTATAAAAAAATTGTGAAGCATTCCCCATCATGTTTTGAGCTCTGAAATATTGGAAAAAATATTATATTATTATAATATAAAGTACCCAGTAGCAGAAAATGCAAAATACGAGACTACATCGCAGATTTTTTTTAGCCTGCAGATTATTTCTAGAACAGTATTGATTCCAACTGATTTTGGCAGGAAAGACAGAGATTTTCAATCTTTCTATCAATGGCATAACTTTTAATATTAATTTTAAATACACTTTATTAGATTCTAGAACCTATAAATAGGTAGAATCGTTCAATATCACACACTAATGTAATTTTTTGCAAGCCCCACCATTCCCCACACTAACAATCGTTGATGAAACGGGTCGCATAATCCTTGCGATTTCCAGTCTTTCTCCCTCTGCAATATAAATGTCAATATTCTTTTTAAACTTCTCTCACCATATATTTGTTTTCGCCTTCCCCCTCGCCTCCAGTTAACAATCAGTGATCAAACACTCTACAGAAGCATCGTAACTTTCAATCTTTCTTTATCTACAGCATAAATGTTAATATTCATTTTAAATATGCTTTATTAGATTTTAGAACCTATAAGGAGGTAAAATTGTATAGTCTCTCTCACTTATGTAATTTTTTGTGATCCCCCTCCTTCTCTCCATCCAACTAACAATCATCGATCAAATGCTCCGCAGAAGCGTTTGTAGTCTTCCAGTCTTTTTCCATCAACAACATAAATGTTAATGTTCATTTTAAACTTATTAGGGCGGAGGACTATTAGTTTAAATCTGAATATTTTTTTAGACCAGTTTTGTGTAACACCAAAATAAATTAGAAATATCAGTTCTATTGTTACAAATTCAGTACCAAATGAAAGGAGTGACTTTTCAGAATCCAGGAGTGCAAACAGTTTTTCGACACAATTAGATTTTTTAAAACTAATTAAAGTATGAAATTTAGATGGCAAAACTTCATTTTAATTCATTTCAGTCATTTTAAAAAGTACAGTCAAACTTCGTTATAAGGTCACCCGTGGGGACTGTAGAAAACTGTCCTTATAAGCAGGGTGACCATATATGCGATAAAAGTAAACAACCACCTATTTAAACACTTAGATACATGTTTACATGTTTCTGCAAGTAATATTATATATATATATATACTATATATATATAAGGAAAAAAACAAACAGAATTATATATTATTATTAGATTAAGTTTTAAGCTCAATCTTAAAATACTTTCCCATTTTCCCTTGCCAATTTTGAACTCCTTGGTGGATGATTTTGAAGATAAAATATTATTTACGGTTATTCTTGGTATTCCATGCATTTTTGCAAAAGCTACTGTAGACAGGCTTAACTTTTCATAAGATTCGATTAATGCCTTTTTCTCTGCAAAAGACAAATTCTTTTGTTTTGCAGCCATGTTACTCGTAAATATAAACAGTTGCAAATGAATTCTTAACAAAATTGCAGTGACCAAAACATGTAAATCAAATTTGGAACTTATTCCAGGGGTGGAAGTGATGCACGCTCTGCACGTGATTTTTTTCTTCCGCCTTCCTAAATAGTAGACAGGATGCGTAACATGAACAGCAAAAATGCTGCGGGAAGCACCAGTGCAAATAGCCGATGGAAGGCTTGGCGTGTTGGTGAAGACAGCGTAACACAACAATCCCCTTTTCAAAGAAACAGGGTTGCCACAAAAAAAAAAAAAAAAAAAAAAAAATAGAACAAAAATAATTGCTTTAGTAGCCTAGAAGCATTAAAATAGTTGCCTAAATAGTAGCCTAGTGACCATAATACTAGCTTAAATATCACATGCTAACGATCATTAAAGGATAACCATACGTATTTTCTTACTATTCAATTAAAATATACCATTAAAAAAAAACTTCAGAATGTGAAATTGAATAAGAAAAAAAAAATATATATATACATCAGGCAATGAGTCATTATGGAAACAAATTTTCCCATAGAATAACATGAGATTTGGTTGTTGAAAAGATTAAGTATTGTCCGCTCTTAGGAGCTTATGTTTCCTTTGTTGTATTCTTCCTTTTCTGATTTACTAAAAGAGCTTTCTTTTATAATTTTATTATTTTTTTTTCTTATATGAAATCAGGATGAGGAAGGCCGTAACAGGACACAGGAGTGTACTATCAGCCATTTGTAATAAGCAAATTGGAGAGCTTGATAGGTACATATGTCATGTCTGGTACTATTTCTACATTCTCGTAGGATGTTCCACCCGTTTCTGGGTCAACATCAGGGATATACCATATTTTAAAGTGGTTAAAAAAAAAAAAAAAAGGTTAAGATATGGTATTGTTTATAAAATGAATACAAAATATTTCTCTCTGAAAGATTTTCCTGATATTTCTGGAAGAATTTTGCAAAAGGTGAAAAATAGTCTACCAATAGTTGCCATTTTGTGAAAATAGTTGCTTTTTCAAGCTTTCTCGGTCAAAAAAGTTGCCATAGTCTCCTCAGGCTCAAAATAGTTGCAAATAGTTGCCTTTTAGTAGCCTGTGGCAACCCTGAAGAAATGAGTGGCTTTCAGCAGAAAACTTGGAGGGTGAGGGTGAGAGAGGAAAAGATAGGCTCCTTTTTAGCGCTAAATTTGTCCAGTAAAATTAATGAGATCTGCTGTCACGAAGTTTGGTGCTTGGATTTTTTATATGCAACCGGCACCTAAAAAAACGGGATTTATCGAAATACCCCCTTCCCCCCAGCGGGACAGGAAGCAAAAAAAAACGTTTGTAAGCATAACTTGGCCCCAAATTACATCACGGTGAAGAAATTTCACATGATGAGACTAGACTTGAGTATAAATAAAACATTATGTACGATTTTAGAATTCTTGATTCTTAAAGGAGGGGGGGGGGGAATCGTTTTTCGAGGGGGAAATTTAAGAAATTCCGGATTTTTTAGTAAATCTCTACGAAAGATATTACAAAGGTATTGAAAATAGTCACGTGTCTTCTTTAGAATATTTTCAAAAACACATTTTCAGTTTTTTTTTTTTTTTTTTTTTTTTTTTTTTTTTTTAAATGGGGGGGGGGGGGTGCAAATTCAAGACACCCCTCCCCCCTTTAGCGCTAAATTTGTCTTGGGAAAGCTATGGGATCTGCGGTCACGAAATTTAGTGCGCAAATTGTTTATATGTATCCAACACTTATTGTAACGAGATTTTACGAAAGGGCAATAAACACGTGTAAAAACACGTTATTCTGTTTGAATTTGGTGTGTGGATGTTGATTAGGTGTACGCATTATGTACTTTGATGAGATTTCACAAAACTTCTAACTTCTGAGGAAGGGGAAGTAAGAAGCGGGTAATTTGCTTCGATCTCAGTGACTGAGAATTCACCGCGAATGCACAAAAATAGATATTTTAAAAGAGTTAAAAGCAGAAAAGGTGGAAAATAAATTAGAAATATTACTCCGGTCGATTCAAATTTGGTACCAAATGAAAGGGGCGATTTTTCTGAATCTAAGAGTGCATGCGGCTTATCGATACAACAATTAGATTTTTTAAAATTAACTAAAGTATGAATTTTAGGTGACAACCTCATTTCAACTGCCAGACGACTGTCTGCTATGAAAAAAGAAATGATTGTAACCAATTAAGATGTCACGTGTTTTATAGTGAGGGGAAAAATTGCAATTTTCAAACTTTTTCAAATTTTCAGTCACGTTACATTTAAATTAATATTCGGCCTAGACAGCATATTATAAAGCTACAGTTCAATTTTAATGAAAATATGTGAATGAACAAAAAAATTACATTTTTGTTGGGAATTATATTTATTAGGACTCACACGTCACTAAAAGACAATGTAAGATTAAGTTTTCTTTTATATTTTGCAGTATTTTAAATTAAGTATGTCGTTGAAATTTCGTAGTCTTTGGTTTTAATGCCCGATAATTCGCTTGCGAATATTTTTGAAAGTGTATAATTATTAGGAATTTCTTGGGGGAGGGAAAAAACAAAAAAGAGTTACAGCGTTTGAAATTGGTATTATTAGGTTTTAAGGCAAGATAAATCCATTGCAGATATTTTCGAGTGTAAAATAATTAAGAGGGGGGGGATGGCGAAGGGGCAAAAATGTAGAAAAGGAACGGGAGTTACGGAGAAAACTACGGAAAATCCAGAACGCTTTTATTATTTTATATTTTGCAGAGTTTCTAATTGAAATTTCCGCTCACATTTCGTACTAAGGATTTTTAACGTTATATAGCTCGGTTTTACACAAGTTTCGGAGAAAACCATGCATAAGTCAGACACAAATCTTTTTATAAAAATGTTTATATTACCTTTGTATCCCAGCTTCTAATGAATATAATTTCATAAGTAATACATCATTTTTTTTTTTTTTAAGTTATTTGAATTGGAACTGAAGAGTATACGTTGCAAATCTCTGTCGCCAGAGAGCGCTTGAATATTTTAATAATTCAATATCTAGAATTTTAATTATGATTAAATTACCTAAAGCACATCATTTGAAATATTGCGGACTTTTAAACTGATATAAACCGTTAAATTCCGTACGGGAGTTTCAGATAAAACCACAGAAAAGTCAGAACACCTTTATTACAGTATCTCCAATTCTAATTATGATGCAGGGTTCTGAATTCCGATACTCCGCTCACATTTCATATTAAGGAATTTTAATACTATTTAACCCGCAGTTACGCAAGTTTCAGAGTAAAACCCCGAAAATATCCAAGAATTTTTTTTTTTTTTTTTTTTTTTATAAATATTATTTTAAAAGTCATTTAAATTGAAATTGAGGAATACATATTGCGAATCTCTGCCGCCAGAAGCCGTTTTTATATTTTAATAATTTAATATCTCCAATTCTGATTATGAGTAAATTACTTATAGGGAGAAGATTGAGAGATCGTAAGCCCCACCGGGTTGCGGATTTGCCACGATCAGAATTTTCATAGGTCCTTTACATGGTGAGCGAACAGGCTGTTTCAAATCATGAAACGTAAAGCGGCGCCTCCGTCGCCACAGAGCCGAAATTTGCTACAATTAAAATTTTCAAATCTATTTGCGCTATGAGCAAACAAGCTGTTGTATGTTCTAAAACGGATATAAGACGCCGCAGTCGCCACCGTACGGGATTTTGCTAAAGTCAGTGGAGGGAAGCAGTGAATTGAAAGTAACTGCTACCATTAAACAGAAATGGCAGCACCAAAGAATGACATTAAACTTTCTTAGGAATACGACCTGCGCAGGAAAAAACTCTTTTGGACTGCTCTGAGCAGGCTGTTTACGAGTCGTTCACAAAATCTCAAAAGGTGCCTTGCGCCTTTGAACAGTCAAACAAGAACTAATTCTAAATAATAAAATCTTATTCGTATTAAGTTAATCTTATCATACTTACATAACGTAAGTTAAAATGATGTAACAATAAAAGATTCGAACAATCTATATTCGACTTCCAGGATTTTTTATGAGTTATTGTGTGTAGGTCTCATTTGTGGTACTCGTCCCGGAATGCTGGTAGAGGGTGATTAAATTTATTCTCATTGAATATAATGCATGTTATATTGATTTCATAATCAAGTTAAATTGAATCTAATTCTTAATCGTATTGAATTCTTGATGACAGATATTCTAATTTTAATGTAAATTCAACCGAGATTCCTATAAAGGAAAATAGTCGTATATTCTTCTTTGGCTTCATAGCCAGTCAGAATTTTGAAAGATCATAACACGGTGAGAGAACAGGCTGTTTCAGATATTGAAAGAGGAAGAGGGCGCCGCAGACGCTACCGAGCGGGAATTTACTGTGGTTAAATTTTTCAGTAAAGCTATTTTCACTAATAAAGTGTTGTAGGACCTGAAACGTGAAAAACGCTCCGCAGGCGCCACTGAGCAGGAGTT
Organism: Salticus scenicus; assembly: GCA_963930645.1. NCBI lineage: Eukaryota > Metazoa > Arthropoda > Arachnida > Araneae > Salticidae > Salticus > Salticus scenicus. The sequence goes on from OZ005648.1 coordinate 246,379,662, forward strand.
TAGTAAAGTCGGATTTTTCAATGATCTCGAACCAGCTGGTCATCGAAGGCGGCTAGTCTATATTAATAAAAGAAGAAGGCTGTCTGAACATCTGTACGTTCAGCCCCTATTGAACGCAGAAGTACAAGAATTGACATACGGATGCTCAGGAGCTTTCCCGAGGGGCTCCTGAAAACAGAATTTAAAAATAATTTTAATTATTTGTGGAGATAATAATTAAAATTTCGACCTATATATCTAATCAAAAAGCGATCTCAATGACTGACAATTCACCACGATTGCATAAAAATAGATATTTTAACGGAGTTAAAAGCAGAAAAAGTGGAAAATGAATTAGAAATATTAGTCCGATCGTTACGAATTCGTTACCAAATTAAAGGGGCGATTTTTCTGAATCTAAGAGTGCACGAGGCTTATCAATATAATAATTAGATTTTTTAAAATTAAGTAAAGTATGAAATTTAGATGGCAACATCATTTTAACTGCCACACGACTGTCTGTAATGAAAAAGGTAATTATTGTAACCAATTAAGATGTCACGTGTTTTATAGTTTGGGGGGGGGGGGGAATTGCAATTTTCAAATTTTCCTTCACGTCACATATAAATTAATATTCGACCTAGACAGCATATTGTAAAGCTACAGTTCAATTTCCATGAAAATATGTGAATAAATAAAAAAAAAAATTACATTTTTATGCGGAATTACATTTATCACGACTAACGTGACCAAAAGATAATGTAATATTAAGTTGTCTTTTACATTTTGCAGTATTTTAAATTGAGATATGCCGTTACAGCGTTTGAAATTGGTACCTATTATTAGGTTTTAAGGCAAGGTAAATCGATTGAGATATTTTCGAGTGTAAAATTATTAGGAGGGACGGAAGGGGGGGGGGCAAACATGTAGAAAAGGAACTTGAGTTTCGGAGAAAACAACGGAAAACCCAAAACGCCTTTCTTCTTTTATATTTTGCAGAGTTCCAAATTCCAATTTCCGCTCACATTTCGTATTAAAGATTTTTAACGTTATATAGCCCGGAAAGCGTATCGGCCTACGGTCTCCCAATCTTCTCCCTATAAGTAATTTACTCATAATCAGAATTGGAGATATTGAATTTTTAGTTCCCCATCATACTATAGGTATGGGGAACTTAGGTAATCATGAAAAATTTCGACCTCGATTTTTTGAATTTTTTATACGTTTTCAGGTGTGAGGAATCCGAAAATGACATAATTTGTATGGTGTCTGTCTGTAGGGTGTCTGTTAGTGTGTCAGTCCGTTAGTGTGTCAGTCCGTTAGTGTGTTAGTCCGTTAGTTTGTTAGTCTGTTTACACGATATTTCACGACTAAATGATCGCAGAGAGGTCAGATCAGTTTTAAAATATTACTTTCGATACTGGCAAGAACCCTATTCATTTGGAACATTCGAATTAAAAAACTTCGTAAGTTATGAGAAATTTACGATTTTCTTAACATGGTAAAATAGGACAAAAATTCACTTAAATGTGCATTAAATGGAAACTTTTTACTGTAAAAATATCAGACCAGTTTTAAAATATCAGTTTTGATGCCAGAATGAACATCAGTAACTATAAATATGCTACTCTGACAATTTCGCAAGTTATTGGAAATTTACGAATTTCTTAACATGGCAGAATAGAGAAAATTTCACATAAACGTCAATCTTGAGGGATATTTTCATCGTGAAGATGTCAAACCACTTTCGAAATATTATTTAGGATACTGGCATGAATATCATAGACTATGATTTTTCCAATTCAAAAAATTCGTAAGTTATTTGGTATTTACGATTTACGTAAGATGCCAGAATAAGGCAAATTGGGCATAAACTTCCATTTTGAGGATCATAAAGCATTAGACAACTTCAAAATTACATTTAAGATATTTGTTTGAACATGATTGAATACAAATAATCTAACAGGAAAATTTCGTAAATTATTCGTAATTTACGATTTTATCAACATAGCGAAATGGTAAATTTTTCATATAAATATGAATTTTGAGGATTATTGCATTGGAAATAGTAGCATGAAAACTAAACAACGGAATCGACCCTGATAAAATAAATTAATAGATTAGAATAAGATAAATATATCGAAGTGAACGGTGGATAGCCTATTAGGCGGGGATTTCATTCTGTCACTGTACCAAGCGGTGGCCAAATTCATTTCTTTTAACATGATTATAATGTCTCAAACTAGAAATTTATGAGAACCTATATATGATGGTGAACTAAGCAGAGTCCACCTATGCCAACTAGTTAAATATGAAAGCGGCCTCTGGCGACAGAGATTTGCAATATGTACTCTTCAATTTCAATTTAAATGACTTTTAAAATGATGATTTATCTATGAAACTATGTTAATTAGAAGCTGAGATACAAAGGTAATATAAGCATTGTTATAAAATAAAATTGTGTCTGGTTTTTTTAGTGGTTTTTCTCATACACTTCCGTAACTGCGGGCTAAATAGTGTTAAAAATGCTTAATACGAAATGTGAGCGGAGTATCGGAATCCGAAAGCCTGCATCATAATTAGAATTGGAGCTATTTTAATAAAGGTGTTCTGACTTTTCTGTGGTTTTTTCTGAAACTCCCATACGGAATATAGCCGTTTATATCTGTTTAAAAGTCCGCAATATTTCAAATGATGTGTTATAAGTAATTTAATAATGATTAGAATTCTAGATATTGAATTATTAAAATATCAAAACACCCTCTGGCGACAGAGATTTTCAACATATACTCTTCAATTCCAATTCAAAAATATTTTAAAATGATGTATTACTTATGAAATTATGTTAATTAGAAGCTGAGGTACCAAGGTAATATTAACATTTCTATAAAAAGATTTGTGTCTAACTTATCCGTGGTTTTCTCCGAAACTTGCGTAATTCCGGGATATATAACATTAAAAATCCTTAGTTCAAAATGTGAGCGGAAATTGGATTTCGGAATTCTGCAAAATATAAAAAATAAAGGCGTTCTGGGTTTTTCGCTGTTTTCTTCGAAACTCCCGTTTCTTTTTTATATTTTTGCCCAATTCCCCCCCCCCCCTTTTCATCCCTCCTAATAATTTTACATTCGAAAATATCCGCAATCGATTTATCTTACCTTAAAACCTAATAATACCAATTTCAAACGCTGTAACTCTTTTTTTCCCCTTCCCCTCCTCCCCCCTCTCTCTCTCAGTCCCTTCCTAATAATTCTACATTTAAAAAAATATTCACAATCGAATTATCGGACGTTAAAATCAAATATTACTAAATTTCAACGGCATATCTCAATTTAAAATACTGCAAAATATAAAAGACAACTTAATCTTACATTGTGTTTGGTCACGTTAGTCCTGTTAAATATAATTCCCAACAAAAATGTAATTTTTTTGTTCATTCACATATTTTCATTAAAATTGAACTGTAGCTTTATAATAAGCTGTCTAGGCCGAATATTAATTTAAATGTAACGTGAATGAAAATTTTAAAAAGTTTCAAAATTGCAATTACCCCCCCCCCCCCACTATAAAACATGTGACATCATAAATGGTTACAAGAATTTCCTTTTTCTTCGCAGACAGACGTCTGGCAGTTGAAATGGTGTTTCCATCTAAATTTCATACTTTAGTTAATTCAAAATATATATATAATTGTTGTATCGATAAGCCGCATGCACTCTTAGATTCCGAAAAATCGCCCCTTTCATTTGGTACCGAATTTGTAACGATCGGACTAATATTTTTAATTTATTTTCCACTTTTGACTCCGTTAAAATATCTATTTTTATGCAATCGCGGTGAATTCTCAGTCATTTACGTCGCTTTTTGAATAGATATAGGGTGACATTTAATTAATATCTCCAAAACTAATTAAAATTTTTAAATTCTGTTTTCAGGAGCCCCTCGGGAAGGCTATTGAGCATCCGTATGTCAATTTTTGTACTTCTGCGTTCAATAGGGGCTGAACGTATAGATGCTCAGACAGAGAGACAGACATCTTCTTTTATTATTATAGGAATTTAAATTGGAATTGAACAGTATACGTTTCAAATCTCTGTCGCCAGAGGACGCTTTGATATTTTAATAATTCAATATCTAGAATTCTAATTATGATTAAATTACTTATAAGACATTTAAAATATTGCGGACTTTTAAACTGATATAAACCGGTATATTCCGTATGGGAGTTTCAGAAAAGCCATAACACGTTTATTACAATATCTCCAATTCTAATTATGACGCAGGCTTTCGAATTCCAATACTCCTAAGGCTCCTATATATACGAGCTGGCGCATCAGACATTTAATTGCCTTATGGTTGCCACATGTACCCAGCGCGTTTCTCTGATAAACAAACGACAAACATTTTTTTTATCCTCTTACGTTACTTTAAAGTAACTTGTTTTAATATATTTCATAATTTTGGCTAAGTAAACTATGATATGGAAGTTTGCTTAGCGATAAACTGCTATAATCATTCAATTCAAGAAGTGAATATAAAGTGTTCACAGACCTTCTATTACTGTGTATTTGAATTTTGGCGACATTTTGTAAAAGAAACAGAAACCGCCCTAACAACACATCTTACCCCAGTACATCCATAGCTTCAGAATAAAATGACATCCTGAGAATGTACTGTGAAAAAAAATGTGTTTTTAGGAATATATTGCTCTTATCAGGGCCCGATTAAGCTTTGAAGCAAGGGGAAGTTTAGTAGCATTTTGGGGGGCCCCTTTCATTTCGAGAAATCTCATTTCCTTGCTATGTATTGTCATATAAAAATACTATAGACCAAAACTCGGTGTGTGCTTATAGTTTTTTTTGCATTCATTTGTCTGGGAGATTTCTACCCACAACACTAAAATCCTATAGCTTATTGATTAAGAACATTCAGATTTTTGTGGTTAAATAACAGAATTTTTTCAAAATAGTGTGTATTTTATCTAATTTTAAGCGAACTTTCTCAGAAGAAAATTTAATCTCAGTGTTAAATTTCAAAACTGAAAATTCAAGATTCTGAATGTAGTCATTTTGGGGCCCCTTTTAAAATTTTGAGGGGAAGCTTGTGCTTCCTGAGCCTTTTCAGTAATCAGGCCCTGGCTCTTATCTTGACCGGATTAGCTTCAGATCAAAATATCTTAAAATCATTAGGGAAGCGATAAGGACGCCAAGCGGGAATGTTGTCCTCTTCGGAGGCAAAAAAAATGGCGGTGATGCGCCAGCCTATTATTTTATTTAAGGGCTCTAGATACTCCGCTCACATTTTAACACTATTTAGACCGCAGTTACGCAAGTTTCAGAGAAAAGCCACAAAAAAAAGGCAAGATTTTTTTATAACAATGCTTATATTACCTTTGTATCTCCGCTTCTAATTAACATAATTTCATAGGTAAAACATCATTTTAAAAGTTATTGAAATTGAAGAGTACATATTGCAAATCTCTGTCGCGTGAGGGCGCTTTGATATTTTAATAATTCAATATCTCCAATTCTGATTATGAGTAGATTACTTATAGGGAGAAGATTGGGAGACCGTAGGCCACACCGGGTTGCGGATTTGCCACGATCAGAATTTTCAAAGGTACTTTACTTGGTGAGCGAACAAGCTGTTTCAAATCATGAAACGTAAAGCGGCGCCTTAGTCGCCACAGAACGGAAATTTGCTAGAGTTAAAATTTTCAAAGCTATTTGCGCTATCAGCGAGTGAGCTGTTGTAAGTTCTAAAACGGGGATAAGGCGCTGCAGTCGCCATCGACCGGGACTTTGCTAAAGTCAGAATTTTTAAAGATTATAACACGTTGAGGGAACAGGTTCTGTTTCAGACATTGAAATGGGAAGAGGGTGCTGCAGGCGCTACCGAGCGAGAATTTGCTGCGATTAAATTTTTCAATAAAGCTATTTTCATTATATGTCAATCAGCTGTTGTAGGACCTAAAACGGGAAAAAGGCGCACCGAGCGGGAGTTTCGTAAAGTCGGATTTTTCAAGGATCGCGAACCAGCTGGTCGCTGAAGGCGGCTAGTAAATAATAATTGAAAAGTATAGCGAAAAAGAACTAAGAATTCTAGTATAGAGGGTTCAAATTCAGAACATTTTAACTTTACAAATGCATCTAATCCGTTGTAAAGTATCATTGCTAAACTCTTCTTAACCAATTTTAGCCTAACTTATTTGAAATTTATTAGGGGAGAGTGGGGTTGAATGGGACGCAGGATGAATGGGACAATAGCAAAATTTTTATGTTTTGCAAGCACTGGAAATGTGACAATTTTTCTGGTATATGGCAACACTGAAGTCATTCATCAAGTGTAGTTTCAGAATTGTGCTATCCATAGAAGGGCAGAAAAAAATTAAAGTGTCTTTTTTAGCTCCCAAAGTAAGTTTTTACTGATTCAATTAGGTAGTAGTTAAGACATTAACTATTTGCTTAAAGTTAATATAACTCTTATGTGGTGAAAAGGCATAATCTTTTGTTGTGTTTATGATATTCAAGAAGAATATTGACAATTGTTGATTAAGCCTGTTTCCTGTCTTATATGATCATGTGGTGGTTGGGATGAATGGGACATTCCCCATTATGTGCTAATTTAAAATTGTACCCAAGAATTATATTAAAGCAAATCTTAAATAGATTTTTAATATTTTTATAACTTGTAGTTCAATAGTTATAACATGGAATTATGAAAGTAGCATAGATTTAGAGAAAAATAGATTGAAATTAATTGTTTTGATTTTTTTGTTTATAATAATTATGATTAAAATAATTATAAGTTAGAATATTCAATGCAACTTAAATCAAAAATTAAAAATAAATAAATAAATAAACTAATGATAATTTGATTAAAATCACAATTTCAATTAAGCCAATTAAGTAAATCCTGGTGATTATTAATGCAATACAGAATAGAATGCTGATTTTTTTCCAATTTAGTCGGAAACCAAAATTTATCTGGATAATTTGTGTACTCTATTATAATTATTTATCTCTTTCTAGAGTCTTATTTATTTATTTTTAGATTAGATCTTATTAGATTAAATTATCAAAGCCTAGAGCACTAGGAACTGTGCGAATCAAAGGACTTTTGCCTTTTGACGTTAGTTTGAGTCAATACATCAGTTTAAGTTAATTTGAGTAAATTCATAGTGTGTAATAAAATCACATAAACCAATTTAACTTAAAAAAGTTATTTACCTTCCATCTTGTTTTCTCTTCTTTGTTAATTCCAGTCCTGTCCCATTCATCCCCATAGGTGGGGATGAATGGGATAATGCACATGCATGTAAAAAAAATAAATAAATAAATAAAAATATTATTAATTAAAAATGATAACTTTTTATTAAAGTTAGTATGTTTATATGTAATTGATTACTGAAGTGTACTTATGAGCAATATTACAAAATTCTGAATTAAATATGGTGAACGTTATCAGTAAAAACATGAAAAATGTCCCATTCATCCCCACTCTCCCCTATTATTAAAATGTGAACAAATGTTTTAATAATTGTGCTGTGCCTACATATTTTAGGTTTAAATCAAAATAAGACAGTTCTATATAGATTGAATAAAATATAAATTTTATTTTTCGGATAGATATAATACAGAATTTTCTAAATTGTTTACAATTTTTAGAATTACATTTTATCTTTCCAAACCTTTTTCTTAATCTATATACTATATATAAAAGAATAATCTCGCTAATTCACTGACTCAACACTGCACAACCAGAAATAAAGTTTCTCTCTCTCTTTTTTTTTTTTTTTTTTTTTTTTTTTTTAATGCTAAAAATTTGCATTAAATTTAAGTATTTAAACATTATTATTATTATTATTATTTAATTTTTACTGGAATATATTTATTGATATACTTTAAGATTTCTAAAATGTAAAAAAAAGTTTGTATTTTACTATTTTTAAATACGCATATAATTATACCTATGAACTGAGCATAAAAACAGAATTCTTACTCTTCCTGCAGTGCGGTATTTTATAAAGAATACGCAGACGCCGTCACTTTTATTTACAGGTGATTGATTGTTACAACCTCCGTTAATCTGTATTATTCTGTTTCATACCCTTTTTAACAAAAGGTAGATTTACTTTAGGGAAGTTAACTAGTTTTCGAAAAATAAACTGTCAAAGTGATAGATCTGTATACTAAACCCCCCTCTAATGTATTAGTAGTAAATAAAGTAGGCAGTAACTAAACATGGCATTGCGTAATTGCTTGACTAGTCTCCGTGGTTATAGTGATAGCTTACAAAAAATTATAAGAGGACAATTCTTCTTCAATCTTTGAGTCCTTATTCTGGAGGGGGGGGGGGAAGGGGTGTTGGGCTCGATTGTTTAATCTTCAGAAGCAAGTTGCGACTGCCGTACCATAAAATACTAAACATTTTTAATTCCATATTTTAAAACAGTACCGATTATTAGTGTTTGAAAATTTATCAAAAATGTATGCCGAAGAAGAAATTATGTCTTTTTAAATCTGAAAAAAGAAAAAAAAAATGTATCACTTTAAGTTATTACAAAAATTTTATTTAAAAAATAGATAGATAGATAGATATAATTTTAGATTGGTGGAAACTTAAAACTAATGCTTATTTTTATTGCAAAAATATTGACACTAGAAACATAAATAAATATATAGAATCTAATTCTTTAGAATTCTTAAGAAGCAGAATTAATCATAAAAAGCCCTACCTTAATAATTGATTTATTAAAAATGAAAACTGGAATAAGTCAAATTAAAAAAACTTTTTATTTAAATAAAAAATCTAAGTTAACGACAGTAAACCTCAAGATGGGGGTAATTTTATCATGCTTCAAAATATTCTGACAAATAATTTTAAAATTTAAATCATAATAGCTAAAAGAAAAGAGAAGAATTCGTTTACTTCATACCTTATTGAATTTATTTAAAAAAAAATAAAGTATTGTATTACTTTTTGTACTGTATTATTTTTTCTTTTGATGTCTAAACATATTGGAACCATATTTCATTAAAGAAAATCCCAACAAAACAGGACACTTATCAATAATCTTTCATGCAAGTAACATACATGAAATGTAAAAACTAATTGTTAATTACAAATTTAAGAAATATATATATTAAATGGAGATAGAAAAAAAGGTTATTTGAAGAATTTTGTTCGTATGGCAGTGCGCTCCCTTTTTTCCTTTATGAATTAGTCACTAATAGTGACTTCGAATAATCGACACTGCTGTTAATAGAAACTAAATTTTAAATCATATAATATATAATTTAGAAGAAAAAAAAAATTGGAAAATTACCCAAATTTTTCAATGATGTTTAATTTCTCAAATATATTTATAAACAATATGTTATTATGGAGAATTAAGTTCAATAAAAAATAAATAAATATATAATAATAATAATACTAAATAAGATCCGCGCAGATTGATTTCGGTTTTTAATCTAAAGTATTTTATGATGTTACAATGTTAATTTACATTTTTCCAGAAATTTATTTATTTGTATTTATCTATTTATTTAAATAGACAAATTTTATTAGCAGCAGTAACTAGACAGCATTTCTACCTAGAGCATGTCTACCTTTGCTTTCTTTAAAATTACTAAAAGAAAAAAAAAATCCAATTAGCTATATATAAATAAGTACTATTATTAATCTTAAAAATTAAATCAATTTAAGATATCTAGTTACTTTGTTTGGACTGTGTTTGTTTCTTTGGTAAATTATTTGACTGACTTCGTTCTCATTCTTTTCTTTTACTGTAAAAGGATTATATATATATATATTTATAAACTCCGAAACTTTCCTGGTGTAATAAATAATACATAAATAAATCTTGTTATTTATTATTTAGGACTAGAGTCCCATTTCTTTCAATCAGGAAGAGTGTCCGCTTTTGCAGAAGATCATCTTGAATTTTGCATAATAAGGAACAGCCTAGTAAAGGTTTAGAAATACGTAGAGATCAAAAGTCCGAGTCAAAAATAAGACTCGGGTACTAAATTAAATTCTGTTTAGGACAGTTTTTTTCTTTCTTTTTCTTTCTTTTTTTTTTTTTTTTTTAATCTTTCGTTTAAAGAATAAAAATATAGTAATTTTAAAAAAAAATGTAAAAATTTTTTTTAGTAAATAATATCACCTAACAACTACTTTCGCACTCTAAAACTCATATGCATATGCTATTAATAAATTTTATTTTTAATATTTACTTTTGTTTTTAAATATTTTTACTTTTATAATTTTAAAATTCAAAGAAACATGCATGTGGATTTTTCTTTATGAAGAAGTTTGTATTAATTGTAAATGAAAGGCGGAAAAAATGAATATAATGAAATGCAGCTTATACAGAATAAAGAAAAAAATCGTAGGGATTTATCATTTAGTTATAATATTCTTTTGAAGGACATAACGGTCTTCCCCTAATATGTTATGTTTATATTGTTTGTTTATTCGAACACTGATTTAATCTGAATAATTCTTAGCTATTTTGGCGTAAATCTGTTGAATAGATTTTATCAAATTAATTATTATTATTATTATTATTATTTTTTTTTTTTTCAGAACATTCATAACTTCTAATTTCTAAATCATGTTAGACAATATTTGCGAGCTCGCAATTTACGAACTTTTAAGTCATTTTAGATTATAAATATTTTATTTATTTATTTATTTATTTTTGATTCGAATACAAAAAAACTTAAAAACAAATCTCGAGTTTTAAAGCTTTTTTGAAAAAAAAAAAAAAAATAAATAAATAAAAAATTAGCTATGAATAATAATTATGGGCATACAGTCCAAATACCTTAATTCGGTTTAAAATAAGAGATTTGATATAAATATTTTAAAATAACTTCAAACGTATTTTTTTTTTTATCATTTTTAATTAGAGTACAAAAAAGCTTTTAAAAAATCCCTAAATTTTTACCAATTTTGACAAAAATAAAAAATTTGCTAAAAATAATGACTACAAATTCTTAATCAAAATATAATTCGGTTGAAATTTATACATTTTAAAGAGAAGTAATATTTAATTAAATTCAGTGTGAACCCTATGTTGACGTTTTGTAATTAGCAAGCTAGCATTCTCTAAATGAAAATTACAAATCTTACAGAAAATTAATATTTAATTAAACTCAATATATATATATATATATTGTATAAAGCTAGCTTTACGTTTGTTATCTAAAATTATATTTTATGATTAGTATCACTTGATGAATATATTTTTTTGTGGGCAGACATTTGCAAAATCTCACATAAGTAATTTCGGGACGAAATATTTAAACATGGCTCTTCATCAAGAGGAAGTGAATATATATATATATTCCACACGCATACCAACTTTTCATCCGATAAAACACAATAGTTTCGAAAACTCAGTTATATAAAATGCTTAAATACGTACATATAATTCAAGCAACTATATTAATTTAATGAAATGAATAAAGTCAAATATCGAGGCACATTTTGACAAAGTCAAATCAAACCAAATTTAAAACAATAAAATATTCCAAAAATATCACACAATTAGAACTGTATTGCAGTCTATCGAAATTATATCAAATGTAACATACGTACTTTATATATAAAATAAATTAAGCGTGAAATTTGCCTTTATAGAAATGACTCCAATATTAAATTCAAATATATATATATTAAATATTATATTTATAAATTATAATTTAAAAAGTATAGCAAAAGAAAGACTAATACACGATTAAATGCCACCGAAAACCAAAGTAACAATAAGAATTAATTAGTAACTAAATTAAATAACCTGAGATAACAATAATACTTCAATAAAAGCAATATATATATATATATATATATATATATATATATATATATATATATATATAGTAACACATATCGTATAAAATATACATAAAAATAAGAAGAAAAAAATACAGAAAGAATGAATAAAATAGGTGGGGGGGAAATTATGATTGTAAGTATATAGTTAATTGGGTATAATGTACCTATAATATGCATTAATATTGCATTACTTAATACTTGGCATAAACAGTATATCCCCCCCCCTCCCCCCAGTCAAGTTTGGCGAATTTTTGGCGATACTTCCTCCATTGAGAACTGTGATTGGCTCCTTGTTAGTACGGAATTCCCCAGGGTGTCGCCTAAAGCTATAAAAAATATCATTTCTTTTTAAAGTTCTGTCACATGCAGTTGTGTTTATTTTTCGCTTCGTAGAATTCAGATTGATTTCAAACTATTTTTCAACTGTTGTTAAGAATCAACCCCATTAGTTCTTAGAAATGAATTCATTACATAGTAAGTTATTTTTATTCAATATTTTTGTAAACTTTTAGATTTTATTTTATTTATTTTTATTAATAATATAGAAAAATGATATATAAAATATTTTGCTTCATTGCATATATGAGAATTTGACCTAAGAATTAAAATTATTTGAAGTTGAATTTTACTATTTATTTATTTACTTCTTTTTAATAAGATAAATACTCTACAAATAAAAGTTTAAAAGTAAATAAATAATTAAATCTACTGAGAAAAAAAAATTACATGTACATTTATAGCTTATAAAATATTCATATCTTGTTTTATTAACATATTATTTTAATAGCTATTTTATTGTCTATTTTAAAATTTAAAAATAGAAAAGTACAATATTGCTTATTATATAATATAGAGCTTTTATTATGATTTATTATTTTCTATCTATTTTTTTGTCGTAAACAAAACTTTCATATCATTATGAGCGTTTTACTCATTAGAAATTGATTTTTATTTATGTTATAAATGAATGATTTTTTAGAAAGTATAATAACATTTAAAAAATAATTATTTACCAATATGAAAATATACGCTTATTAGAGGTGGAAGATAAATCTTTTATACATATTGCAAAAGGCATTATAAATCATCGCATGAATAAAACTTTGAACTTTCTACATTATAAAGAACGCCGCTATAGTATTTTTATTTTTCTTTAATTAGTCAGTATATATATATAATTATCAAATAATTAACTTTCGATATTAAATATTTACGTGAGACTTCTGATTAACTAAAAAGAACATTATTTATAGTCAGTATATATATATATATATAATTGTCAAATAAATAACTTTTATTATTTAACATTAAAGTAAGACTTCTGATTAACTAGTGAGAAAATTATTTATTTATTTTTAGATTTTTCAATTTTTTCTATTTGTACAAGGCTTAGCCCAAAACAGACTAAAATATCTATCCTTTCGCTTTATGTGAAATCAGAAATATAATATCGATTAGGATATACATTCCAATGTGATGACGGTTTTCTAAAATTTTCTAATAACTGTTTAAATATGATTTAGTATAAGATAAAACGAACCAATCATTAAAATTTACGAAGGAGAAAAGAAAAATTCTTCTTAAATTAAATATTCTTATTTATGCTTTAGCGAAATGTGTTTAAATTCCTTACTGTACATATTTATGCTAAGTACATCACAAAAAAATTCCAGCAATTCCATTTATTGCAACAGTTATTTGATGTTATGTTGAAGTACTTTTATATGTGTTGAATATGCTGAAATAGGTGTGTTTGAAGTTAAAGAATTAGAGGTATTCTGTAAACATTACCCGTATTTCTTTACTTTTTGAAATTTGTACTCACACAGTTGGGAACTGCATTTGTCGAATAGATAATAACTAGTATTATATATTTTAAAAAAAGTTAATAGCTCAAATATTAATTTTCTTCTCTTATATAGCAAAATGTTGCCTATGCATTTTTTCTTTCTTTTTTTGAGGAGGGGGTGATTATTATTATTATTTAACAAATACTTTAAGTAATTACATTTCTTTAATTATGAAATTTAATTTTCAATTTAAGCAACTTATTCTTCTCCCTCTCGTATGTATGTATATTTTTCATTTCATTCAATCAGACAGCTTTTAGAGATATTAACAAGTCTTTAGAAATTACGGATTTTGAATATTTTCCATTGAAATATATTTAACTCTTAGGAAAGGATTTTCCACTTAATCCTTAAAAAGTCCTGATAAAGGCTGTTTTTACCTTTTCTGGGGATAGTAAGCTTTCAAAGATCGGATATATTGCAGGAGATGTTTTACATTAAAACGTTTCATATCGATTAAATACTTGGAGACAGACATTTTTAAAGTAAAATAAGTATAGAAATTTTACTAGCTGTAATCATTTTAACATTGCCCGTTGTTATTTATTTATTTTATAAATGCTGAAATCGCCAGATATTTTATTGGAAATATAGAAAATCAAGTATCAATTCTCGGTTTTCTGCAAAGGAAAAATCATTTTCTGGAGATCCTGTCAAAGTTGACATTTTAAATCGATTTTTGACAAGTGAATAGGATTAAAAGATTATTATAAGCTGGCAATATTCTAACTTAAAAAGTATCCTATTTATACAGAAATGGAAAACGTATTCAATGTCTATCTCCAAGGGGTCTTTTGTTTAAAAATTATATTCTGTTTACAAAGCTAGTTTTTATTTATTTTTTTTTTTTTGTCATATATCCCCCCCCCTCTCTCTCCTTCTCGATAATCTGCAGAGTACTATAAATCATGAAATTTTCGTAAACTTGACAGAGGTTTTAATCAGCCAAGATTCGCTTCCAAGTTAAATGAAAGAGTAAGAGATTAGGATTAGTCTGACAATCTCAATGACATTAAAATTTTTATTGGTAATCTTACCTTTGCAATGCGAGAAAACATTACAGAAAGCAGTGCCTGATTTCAGGCAGGGCATTAGGGGCACGTGCCCTGGGCCTCACATTGAAGGGGCCCCCAAGAAATTCCATCCTACATTTTTAAAAATATTTAAAATGAAAAATTTCCAAATTTTACTATAATGATTGTTGTTTTTTGTTTTTCGTCAATGGATGGAGGAATTACTGTGCTGTTTTATTAATCGGCGTGATGATCTTTAAAGAAAACTATCAACTCATCAGAAAAATTGCAATATTTTCGCTAAACGCAAATACAACTGCATACAACTGATACTTGCATTCCAAACTTTTACTCTAGGGCGACGTAAAACCCAACCAACCAAACTTTTACTAAGGTTAACTAAATCCGAGGCTCGCACCGCAATGCAGATACACGGGGGCGACGTACGTCGATCCGATAGACAAGTGATAAATCTTGTTTAACCTTACTTTTACCAACAAAATGAAATGTGAAGTGAATTTTTAGACGGCTAAATTGGAAATAAGCAGTTTGTTTTGTTTGTTGTAATATTAAAATACGAAAATTATTGTGTATTATTAAGACGGAGGACTATTTGTCTCAATCTACGGATAAAACGTTGCTGCCAGTTTTACGATGGTTGGACATTTATCGAAATCGAAAATATAATTGAATAATTTGAAAAAAAAAAAAAAATCGATACTGATTATTATTAATTTTCTTTTTCTTAAAAAAAAAAAAAAAAAAAAAATTAGTATATTTTTAAAATGATTGAGTTGATTTTAAAATTTTTTGAAATGAAAAAAAATTCACGTGTAATATTTTATATATTATTATTATTGATCGTGATTAAAATTAAATTATATTCTTCATTAATCAAATTATCAGGGGTGTTTGTGTTCAGGGCTTACCCCTGATTTCAAGGTTTTTAATCTAACCCAGCTGTATTTTCATATTTCCTATAAGTTACTTTTTGTTTTCATTGATTGTTTATTTGTCATCCAGGTGATATGTGAATGAAATGTAAAAAGATTGAATGCTTCTGGTCTAAATAGTTTGAGTATCATTTGATGTTTTGGGTTTTTTTCTAATCTGAGGCTCTAACTTTCAGGGTTTTTACCTTTGAGTCACAATCACCAATGATATTATTAATTTTTAATAAAATATTTCTATTGTTAAAGTTGCTAATTTCAAAGTTAGAAGTACATTTTTTTTCTTTTCGAAAATAATTAAAATAGTTTTATACAAATATATGTATATATATATATATATATACACTTATTATTATTATTATTTCTATTTAGTTTTTTCAGAAATATAAAAAATAACGTAAAAATAAAATAAATCCTAAATCAATAAAGTAAATCATCTAAGAAAATAAGCTTTCAAAAACTATTTGAAAAATATATTCTCCATTTTATTATGTTAATAGAAAAAGTACATACTCCTCAAGGATCACATTTCTAAAATTCCATTATATGAAGTTTTTTCGCAGCTACTTAATTTGTATCATTCTTTTTCGACACTCTTCCTGTAAAACTTGTTTCACCTTTCGGAGGCAGTTTCGACTGAAAAAATAGCGGATCTTTTCACGCGCTTTTCTTTGTAATAAGAGGAAAATTTCATTCATAAATAAAATTGTGGTCATATTTACATACCCCGTAAGTAGTTTATTGAGAGTTTTAACTTTTTATGGTTTTTTTTTTTTTTTTTTTTTTTTTTTTTAGTACTTTGTATGAATTTTTTAAGTATTAACATATGTTAAGCATTCAAACACAAAGAGAGAGAAAATATAAGGTAAAGACACCAGTATTCGCCACCTCTAAAATTTGCACCAGTGTTCGCCACCTCACAAAAGAATGTTAAAATAACCGTTAATTAACATCTACGAATTTGAATCCACTCGATCTAGATTCTCCGGTTTTAGGAAATCTAGCGGGGGTACGGTAGATTCAAATTCATATATGTTATTAAACGCTTATTTTAACATGCTTTTTGTGAAAGTGGCGAGCACTGGTTTCCTTAACTTATATATTTTTTGAAAAGGGAAAAAAGCATTGTTTTTTATAAAATAAACATAGCACATACAGAATTGAGAATTATTTATTTATTTTACCTTATTTTTTGTCCTTATATAATATTTTAAAACGTTATATACAGAATTTACAGAAAAAAGGGGGGGGGGGATATTTATGATTTTCTTCTATTTATATAAGGGAAAAAAATAGTGATTTTTTTTCATGATTGGATATACTTTTATCGTAAAATTTAAATATTTAGATATATTTTATATTAGCAGGCTTTGCCCGCTTCGCTAGGAATTTAAAGGAAACTCTTTTCTATATAGCTTTATAAAAATAAAATAAAACAAAATACTGAAACACTATTCGTTCAAACACCAGTCAATTCTGTTTTGAAGAAGTGTGCAAAATTTAAATAAGAATTGACGCATAAGTATTTGGAAAATAGTGTTCACTGCTTTTCTGAAGAACCTCCGGAAATCAGTACCCACCGACTACATTTTCGAAGATTTTTTATTAAATATTATTTGAATGTTGCTCTTTTACATGCTCAAATTTTTTAATACAAAAACATATTTAATATATATATATATGTATATATAAGAAAAGAAATAGAAATAGAAAGACAGCCCCTCCCCCCCCCCCCCCTTCGAAACCCATGTAACCCCTTGAGGTTTTATTTGTTATAATAAGATTAAAAGGATATCACTCGTGGAGATATAGAAAAAAATATTTTACAAATTTAAGCCATTTATTTCTCTAAAAATAAGCCCTCGAAAATTATCTTAAGAATAGTTAGATAACTGTTATATATATATATGTCATTTTTTTCTAACTGAAAGTATAAAATAAAATTTTAATAATAAGCGATATCGGCAAATTTATTATTTTTTCATTCATTCATTCTTTTTTTTTTTTTTTTTTTTTTTTTTAAACAGTTACAAATTAAAAATTGCAAGCGATATCAATTTCATTAAGACAGAATTTATTATGTTTAAGATAAAGTACCTTTATACTAATAGCACTTACGTACGATAAATTACGACATTAATTAAATCCCCCCCCCCCCAAACACCCTTTTTACTTAATCCAGTGAAAACATAAATTTTGGGAATTACAGTGACAGAGAAAAAACCTGTAAATTAAAATCATTTTCCTCCGTAGACAATAGGTTTTAATATTTTTCAAATTAATTTTTAAAGAAAAAGTATTTGTAAACATGCAAAACCTATAAATAAAAATATATTTATTCAAAAAAGAATAAGAAACTTTATCATTTATCAGTCTGTTTCTTTTAGGATGATTGCACTAATCAATATACGGACTAGTAATTTTACAATAAAAGTAATATTATAAACAGAAAAATAAATTTTAAAATATCTCTCAGTTATTCTGACACTTACTTTTGTCTTTTGTTAAATAGTTTCTCCAAGATAACCTTATCAAATTCAAACAATAATAAATAAATAAATAAAAATAATAAATAAATATTTTTAATAATAATTATCTAAATAAGCAACTAAATTTTTCTTTGATTCATTTATCATGTACATTTACCTTAAGTGTTGTAGAAACTTCTCTTAGCGTAGATTTTTTTTTTTTTTTACCTTAC
Source organism: Salticus scenicus (assembly GCA_963930645.1). NCBI lineage: Eukaryota > Metazoa > Arthropoda > Arachnida > Araneae > Salticidae > Salticus > Salticus scenicus. Next base: position 246,397,999 of record OZ005648.1, read on the forward strand.
ACACTTTTAGCCTTCCATATTAGCAACACACACACACACACACACACAAATCTTTCTACTTTTATTTTTTACACTCTACATAATCTGATGTTACGTTTATAAACGAGCCCTATAAATTCACTTGACATTTTACGTATATATTTCACAAATGCATACTAAAGTCAGATAACAATATTAAATGGTAAAAGTTTATGGGGAGGGGAAAAAAAGTAAAGAAAATTATTCTTATCTTCCACCTCTTCGCTTACCTGTGAGAACAGTTAAAATAAAATTAAGCTGGGTTTGAAGTTTTTGGCGCAAATAACTGAATATTTCTATCCGTGAGTTTAGTTGATATATATCCGGTTTACAACTAAATCCAATGTCCAAACTTTATCCAATGTATACAAGTTTTCTACAAACAAATTTCTAAGGTTTGGAAAAAAAAAAAAAAAAGGCGAATGACTTTGGTAAGTGAGTTAACAAAACAGGAATTTAAATATATGAATCATTTGGGAATTTTATTCCATTAAAGAAATAAGAGGAATTTCTGCCTATCATTTTATTATTATTATTTAAGTTGCACAATTTATATATATATAAAATAGTTCCGGGTGATACGTGCTTTTGCTTTCTTTCTTTTTATTTTATTTTATTTTATTTTATTTTTTTAACTTTCATAATTTCTTGGAAAAACAATTTTCATTTTACCTAAATTTAATAGTGTTCCTAAATGTAATTTTACTCATTGCTCTCCCAGGACCTCCAATAACTAAATTCTGCCGATTCAACTACTATCCTGGAGGATGTAAGAAGAAATATTGTTCATTTAAGCATATAAGTAAGTCCTTTACACTATTTATTTTTTGAAAATTACACATTTTACATGAAATATTATATTTTGTAACATAATTAAAGTTTTGTTTGATGAAGTTTACTTGTGTTTAATATGTTAAAATACATTTTCTTCACACATGAGAAACTTTCAATTTTCTTTTTATCAAAGAAAGTAATTATATTATTAAAAAAATGCAAACGATAACTAGAATTGAAAACATGCAAATAAATTAATTAATTAAGTACTAATATTAAAATGATTATTTTTTCCTTTGATAACTATTTAATCCTTTCGTGAGAAATGGCTAGAAGGTCTAACCACTATCTTTTGAAATTTTTTATTATATTAAATCCCCATGCATCAGCCATATAAGTTTTATGCGAATTCAGTATATTTTTGGCTATAGGCTTAAATATATACAGAAATTCACCTATTATTTGCATACATTATCCACCCACGTCCCTGAAGAAGTATTGTTTTAATGTATGCTTTCATTTTTGGATTTTGAAATTTTTTTCTTAGTTAAATTATCCGTTTTTTCATATTATATTTCATTTTTCTTCCTGTGAAATGTTGGAAGAGAATATTTTAAGCACTTAATGATGTCCCATATTATGCAAAATTATCAAACCAAAGTCTAACTGTTGATTTTTTTTTTTTTTTTTTTTTTTTGTCAACATTTTTAATATTTATCACATATCCCTTTTCTGGTTTTGAACTTATATTTAAATATTTCATATATATCGGAAAAATATGTTTGTAATGTGGGTTCAATATATATATATATATGTATATATATATTTTATGTTAAACATATTAAAAAATATATATGTATATATATGTTCTTGGAAAGGTAAAATAATGACATTTCTATATATTAATAAAATTATAGTTTTAAAAAATTAAGGAACACGCTTTTATAGAAATGTGAACTAAAAAGCACAAAATATCTATCTTTATAGTATTAAAATGCAGGGTAAGAGAAAATCGTGTGAGTGACGCACACCACAATATTTACCTATTTTTAAAATCTTTAGTAAATAATTTAGAATTAAACAAAAACCATTTTGAAAAAATCTCCCCTGACTGGGAGCGAACGTTAGACCTTCAGGTTCGTAGCCCGGAGCTTTAACTCACAGCCACGGCGTTCACGTAGGGAAAGACTTTTTTTACAATATAGATTTTTTTTTTTTTTTTTTTGCTTCCAGAGTGGTCACAAACATAAATACAGGTGAAGCTAATAAAAGCGCGTTAAAAAGGAAGAGAGTAGACACAAACCATTTGTCCAGTAAATGAAGCAATGCGTAAATTTCCTACCAAACCTGAGTTTAGTCATTAATTTGACAATTATAAAAGTATTTCAGCGAAATTTTCAGCACATTTCCCTTTATCTGAAAGAAATATAACCAAAAAAAAAAAAAAAAAAAAAAAAAAAAAAAAAAAAAAATCGGAATCGCCAGTTATGAATTTTAAACGATATCCATCTAAAATGTTCCTTGTTTTAAGTGATAGCACATTACATAACCAACCACTGTTTTAATTAAATTTCACATAAAACAAAAAAAAAGGCTTGAAAGCACGATTACAAATAATTATTATCTAAGTTATGAACAAAAATGTAGATCCTAATTTCAGTGAAACACACTTTATTTTTGCTTTAATAAATATATTTCTAACCCCTTTTTTTTCTTGTTACAAGATTTAGAGATTGTGCTATTATTACATTACCCTATATATGAATATTAGAATTGCAAAGAATAAGTGCTCTATCTTTATGTGATATATTTTTTCTTCTTCTTTAGATGTGGCAGAATCAAAGATTGTTAAAGAAAATAGTGTAAGTGGTATGTATACTTTTTTTTTTTTCCTGCATAACATTAAAAAAAAAATTCTATACAGCTTTTGCTGTTTTTCCCTTTTTAAATATTTTTAAACTTATAAAATTCCTACAGGAATTTGATATTTTATTTTCAATTTCTATGCTATTTTTTAATACAAATAAGAGTTCCGTACAATTAGGTCTAATTTACCTTTACGATAATTTTCCCTCATCACAAGGTTTAGTTCTGGGTTTTTAAGATAAAATTTAGGGTTTGTTAATTCATTTAAAAATTGTTTACCATTAAATACACTACCATTCCATAAAGGACCGGACACTTTCAATTTCAGGCGTATTTTGAAATATCAAATATCTCAACAAGTACTAGACAAACTATCTTGAAACTTCAGGGGTGTAAAGAACATGTTATACTCCATATATTTCAGTTAAAGTTTTGTTCCGAAAGTAAAAGAGAGACCAGTAAAAAATGAAAGTGTTTGACATCACCCTGTGAAAAGTAATGCTTGAAATGCGATCTGGCTGTAGTATGTGATTATGGGGCTCTTTCTTACTATCTGTATAAATTTTTATTCCTCTACCGCATGTAATCATGGAGATATAATAGTTTCTTTAAAAAATTGGGGGAAAAAAAACCCTTTTTTAACTATAATACGCAAGATATTAAACCCAGTACAAAGCTATTTTCAGGAAATTTGACGTACAGCATTAGACACAGCATATTGCAATCAGAATGAAAAAATATTAAACATCTAATGAATTATGAGCATTTTTACTAAATTATTTTTAACTGCGCATGCGCATTTAGTGAAATTCCATTTGCATAGCTTAATAACCAAAAGTATTGAGCTACTTATGTTGTACGCGTTAGAATGTACTGAATTTCAGTTGTTCCCAAAAATAAGAAAATGATAAGGGGGTTTTCTCAAAATTTATTTATGCTCATCGAAAACTGTATTACCAATCAATGAATAAAAATAAAAATGGGAGTAAAACCCCTTATAGTTTAGCTTTTCTCCGAGAGAAACTGAATGCTAGTTCATTTTATTGGGTACAACTTTTTGAGTTTACACGATACTTGCTTGGGTTTTTATACAAGTATCTCATTACATTTGGCTATTAAATTATGCAAATCAAATTTTGCTAAATCTTACGCATGCGCAGTTAAAAATTATTTAGTAAAAATGCTCCTATTTCATTAGATGTTTAATATATTTTTATTTAATTGTAGTATGCTGTGTCAAATTTCTAGAAAATAGCTTTGCACTGGGTTTAATACCTTGCGTATTACAGCTAAAAAAATGAATTATTATTATTTATTTATTTATTTTTAAAAGAAACTATTATATCTCTGATTTCAAGTGATAGACATATACAAATTTATACAGATAATAAGAAAGAGTCCTATAATCAGATGTTACATCACATCGCATTTCAAGCAATACTTTTTGCAAGGTGATGCCAAACACTTTCATTTTTCTTTAATTTTTTACTGGTTCCCCTTTTATATTCGGGGCAAAACATTAACTGAAACGTATGGAGTACAATCTGTTCTTTACACTCCTGAAGTTTCAAGTCTAGTACTTTTTGAGATATTTCAAAAAACGTCTGAAATCGAAAGTGTCCAGTTATTTATGGAAAGGTAGTGTGTAAGTATATTCGACATTAAAAAAAAAAAGAAAAAAAAAAAGAACAATGCAGAACAGAATGCTTATTAGTTAAAGTATACAAGAACCTGAATTAATTCTAGAATATACTATTTTATATTCAATAAGTAAACTAATATTTTGCGGCTGTCTTGAAATTTTCCTGTATATTATATTAATATAATTCAGTATCAATGTAGTGTTAGTATTAATATTACGGATACTAAATTTAAATTTATCCCATTTCTACTCAATAGAAACTAAAATATAGCTCTAATGTTTGTTTATTCCCAAGCACAGAATAATATCACTCTTTGTTGAGAAATTTCAGTCAAAATTAAACCAAAATAGTTTTTAAAAAACTAATTTGGGGTGATTTTGCACGATAGAGGTTGAAATATAGATATGATTCAAGTCACCCCCCCGCCCCCTCCCCCAAAAAAAATAAAAATAAAAAAGTTATATAAAAGCAATAGGGTGACATGAAAATAAAAATAAAAATAAATAAATCAGTGTCAATTTTATGATAAGCAACTTATGTATTAGGTTAAATCTATCTTATGTATTATGATTATACCCAATAGGTCGTGAAATAATGAAAAATGCAACAGGACAGGACTACTTGTAAAGTAATATGAGCCGAAACTTTGTCATCATTTATTTATCTCATAGTCTGAATAATATAAAGTTTTATGGAAGTCCCTGCGTTAGTTCTGTGTTAAATCGTCAAAACACACTGTTACACATACAGACATATTCTAAAAAATAGCCAGAGTTCAGGATGTCCTAAAATATTTAAATCCATTAAAAATCGGAAATGGAAAAATTTCACAAGACTGAACACTTTTCTTATATGTACATATAAGTATATATTATCCTTATCTGTTTATAGAACGGATTAAAAAAAGAAAGTAATATAAATAGTTTTCTACTTTTCATTTCCCCTATTATGTAATATATATTATGTAAATACTTATATTTGCACTTTTTTCCCCCTAGGTAAATTAATCATGAAAACAGTGACAAGGTTTTCACTAAAACGGAAAAATGTTGAAACAATAGGTAAGAATACTAAATAACATTTCATTGTCTTTTATTAAAATACATTTTCATTTTGTAGCTATTTTATTAAGACATGCATAAAATCTAACGAAAAAAGATGCTTTATACAAAAATGAATAAAACTGAATTTTAACTATATCATGCAAACATAAAATATCAGTGATTGTTGAAAAATTTACACATGTTTATATTTCATTTGTAAATAAAACTTTATAGCATGAATATGTAAACTATATATTCTATAACAATGCAAATAATACATTGTTTCAAAATATTATATATTGAAAATACTATTTTTATGTCTTTTATTATTTATTTTTTCAGATAATATTAAAAATGATAAAAGTAGCAAATTTAAATTAATAAATTGCCAGAATCCTCAGAAAAAATTAAAGATTGAAGAAAGGTAAGTACGTAAGCAATTTTATATTTTGTAAGATTTTTTTCTTTTTCTTTCTTTCTTTCTTTTTTTCTTTTTTTTTTTTAATTAAAAACAAAAAAAACGTTATGTCTTTTAAAATTTCTTTTTAATGTATAATCATTAATTCGTAACAATATTTATATACAAGTTAATTTTTATTTTTTTTATTTACAAAAAATTATATTTGCCATGTAAATTTATAAAACGTAATCAAATTTTAGTAAAACAGAGTTTTACAAATTTTTAAATATTTTAAAAAATAGAATGGGTGACCAGATTAGTCAAAATATGTACAGACCAGCGAAATCTTAAAATTACTGGTCTGGTCCTGCATACCAGTGACCCAATTTTCTTAATTTCTACCCTTCTTTAAGACGAAACTTAAAATATCCAAACATTTTTTTTTTTTTTTTTTTTTTTTTCAGACCACTTTTAAATGCAGAAGCTAAAAGTGTGAAACCAATCTGCAAAACAGCTGAAAATGAATATTTCAACAAAAAGGATTCATCAAATAAAGAAAATGAATTTCATAATGAATCTATCAATGGTGAACAATTAGATTATGAACCATGAGGTATGGATTTATTTATTTATTATTTTAATGAGATGTATTTGTGTGCAAATATTGAATTATTTTTGGACATTATTCATTTTCTAATCATGTAGGATATGATAATTTATTACAATAAAAAATAACAGTTTGAAAAATAAAATTAAATTTCTACTAAAGCCTTTAAAATTCACTGCATATTTTATATCGAAAATTGATAAACTAATTTAAAAAACTGACTATTAGGCGCATAGCTGATTATAAATATATAAAAAGAAAAATCCAGTACTTTTAACTTTTGAGAAATTTTCGGTTTAAAATTTTTATATTTAGATAATAATTAATTTAATAAATAAAACACTTTGAAAGTAACACTATAAATTGAAAAACTTCGCAACAGTTGTTTTGGGTGAAAATAATAGCACAGTCTTTCATCGGCTGGAAAAACCAGACACGAATTCATCATCAAAGCAGCAAAGAATATTGCACATTGTACCAAAAAATTTAAAATGATTTCTGTATATAACTTCTGATGAAAAATCATCTGTTAAATTTCGGAATAGTTCTGCTATTTAATGGACAGAAAGGAACAAAGGTTTAAAAACTGATTAAAACAAGGAGAAAATATTGAAAAATTGTTCATAAAAAATTTTTAATTGTTTGGTTTCAGTGCAAAACTAATGAATGTTAAAGAGTTGAAAATTGGTTTTTGTTGATTGCCCTCTATCAGTTTCTCTCTATATATAAAAATGATTTAATGATTTAAATAGAAATCCTATTCAAATTTACAACTCAGAATCAATAAATTCCTTTTTTTATGCTGCAAAAACGTTAATCAAATAAATTAAATTATTTGATAAAATAAACTTCTCAGATAATATTATAAAATAATTTTTTTTTTAGTATATTCCCTTTAATAATACAAAAGCATAAACAAGCGATTAAATTATCCAGCCGATAAAGCATGTCATTAAGTTAAGGATGTTTACATTGAAAAAAATATATATATTAATCTATCTAATAGCGTTTCATATCTGGTTAACTCTAAAAGGTTTAGCCAAAAAAAAAATCATATTGACTAATCAATGAAAATTCATGGGAGGATGTTGAGCCCTCTGTCAAATAGTGCAGAAACTAGAAATTTAAAATCAAATGTAACTAAAGAAGAGCAGTCTTTAGTGTCACTGTTGCTTTAATAGCTATGTAAAGTTCTTGACCAGGGTCCAACATAACACCATTACAGTCATCACAGCTTTCAGGATACTTAGGGGCACTGCCTCGTTTCCATTCAACTCTCTGCTGTAGAAAATGAAACTAAAAAACAGGCTTAGTTGAAGTACAAAACTTACCCCGCCTTTAACCTAGTGCGACATTTTTTGTCCAATTAGGAACGTTAACTATTTCGGCGGTCAATATGAGAGTAAATGATAATCACAGAGGCGGGGTTATTTTCGTCCCCCCAAAAGTAGTCAATTATAGAAAAGGGTGACAAGACACTCCCTCACTACTGATTTGTCTTTTGATAAAAAGACAGCGCGTTATTGAACGAATGCATCATTATGTAATGAATGCATGTAAAAACACATGTATACATGCATATATGTATAGTATTGATTCATATATATATATATATATATATATATATATATATATATATATATATATATAGTATCACAGGTTATTATTATTACCAGGGCCAGATTATGACACGGGCACACGGGGCACTGGCCCAGGGCCTCCAAATTTAAGGGGCCTCATTTCCAAAAACTGAGAAGTAATAGTATAATTTTTTTTTTTCATTATATGTCTATTGAAAACAAAAATTGATTAAATTTTTATATTTTACTAGAGAGCATAAACAATTATTGAATTTTGTGACTAATTTCCTAAACATTGGCTGATCAATGTACTTCAGTTTTTCATTTGTCTTGAACATAAAACTAATGTTTTGTTATAGGTTGCTAAAAAAATGAGGAAATAGAAGATGTAGTTGAAGGAAAAATTTTAAAAATGCACTTTATTTATTTGTTTATTTTTGTTTTTGAGAACTGGTCCTTTTGGTGAAATCTTTAGAGTAGGGTAAGGGGCCTCCAACTAGCATCAGTGCCCCGGGTCTCCAAAAATCATAGTTGGGCCCTGATTATTACTACTACTAGTAGTAGTAGTTAGGGTGCCTATATTACTTATCGAGGCACCTTAGTAGTAGTATTAAGACAGGTCGAACAATTTCTTTCAGATAGCGATTTTGTCTTCGTTACCAATTTTTATCTATTACCTTGAATGGACGTTCAAAACTTTTTTATTTTGTCATCTAAATATAAAGAGCTAAACGATTGTAACTGTATCTATACGGATTTTTAGTCCGGATTATATCAAAAATTGGTACACTTATGTATTAAAACGAAATCTAGGTAATTCTGTATTTTTGTGTTCAATCGAATAATTGGTTCAAAAGTAATAAAAATCCTACTTAAACTTAGAAAATTATTTTTTAAAAAAATGTAAAGATAGAAATTAATGCCAAAAATATATGCGTAATTATACTTATTTTTATGTCGGAAAAAAAAGTGAAATTATTATTACTACATTATTAATTAAAATAAAATTTAGAAAATTCGTTCTAATTAAATGGAATAGCTACAGTATAGAACGGTAAATCTAGCTAATGCCGTATTTTTTAGTTCAACCGGATAATTGATTCAAAAGGTCATAAAAAACCCACTTTAAAATTATAAAAAAGAAAAAAAGAAGTTGATGCCAAAAATGAATATCTAAGTAAATATATTTTTCTTTGTGTCAAAAAATAAAATAAAAATAAATAAAAAACGAACGTGCAATTATTATTATTTTTAAATAATTAAAATGAATATCAGAAATATTGTACTAAAGAAACTGGACAGCCTCAGTATAGAATGATACATTTATTATTATTAATATTATTGTTGTTATTGTTATAAATTGAAAAAAATAAAAGCAAACTTGCATGCATTTATTATGATTAGTTAGCTGAGAAATTCTATTTAAAATATTTATAATTAACATTTTTTAAATTACTGCAAATAAAGTTTCTAAAATAGTGATGTCAATTTCTAATAAATTAAAATAAATGGAAAAAGGTTAAACTTAGTTAAAGAAAAAAAAAAAAATGAAAATGAAAATGAAAATTTCTAAAAATAAAGAAATTTTGTAACATAAGTTTAACTATTAAAAAATTATTAAAAGTATAAAGACTATGCACAGAATGATTTTATTATTCATGATCTGTAATTTGCATAACTTCAAAACTACTCCATAAAAATTAAAAAAGTTAATATCTACAAGGAGGGATTTAAAAAATTAAATATATATTTGGAAATTGTTCAATTTAATCATTTAAAAATAAGGACGAAACGAATAGCGATTTTGCGGAATGCCGCATATCGGTATCCACCTGACATCAGCTTTTCAGATATATCCGGCAAATATTACTCTCTGTTAAATCCCTACGTTTAAATTTTAAAATTGGTGATTTTTGAAAAGAAAAATGAAAGTATCTAAGCAAGCAAGCGCGCCTTTTTCTTTTCTTTTCTTTTTCTTTTTTTTTTTTTTTTTTGTCCTGCTCATAATTAAAGAGTAAAATAAAAAACAAGTAACACTTGAGGAAAAACATAAAAGACTTAAAAATTGACCTTTATATATATTCAAATATATTTCTTTTTTATATCGAATAAAAACTGAATGTACACACATTTTCTTTTAAATAATTAAATTTGAGAAAAATCGGGCTAAAAAAATTGATTCAGTTTAGAACTCCTTGACGAATTTTGAAATTTGGCACCGTCGTAGCTCCGATGTTTCTAGCCAAGATCTTTACTTACGCAATTGCGATAACAATTTAATTCATCGCCAAAATGACAACAGTTTAAAAGCTGCCAAGGGGCTCCTATGCTAAACTTATCGGACCAGTTTTAAAATATTTTTTAGAATACTGGTATACTAACCCTATTAAATTTGAAAATTGTATTTTGAAAATTTTGGGAGTTATTCGAAATTTAAATTTTTTTTTAACCTAATGGCGTAGGCTCAACATTTTGCTTTGTAAAGCTTGTATCAAGAATGAATAAGCGTAAAGAAGTCGGATAAATTCTAAAATATTATTTATGATACTTGCATGAACTATATGAAATTTGAAAATTCTACTTTAAAATTGCATGAGTTAAATGAAATGTAATATTTTTTAACATGACAGCATAGGGCAAAATTTTCCTTTGTAAAGATTATCTCAAGAATGAAGCAGTGTATAAGAATGTAATAGTAGAATGTAGGATTGCATTTAAAATATTATTTATCATAATGGCATTGACCGTATAGTTATTTCAAAATTCTACTTTGAAAACTTCGTGAGTTATTTGAAATTTATTTATTACTTTCTTCTATATTCAATAGAAGAGGGTATCGGATTCGTAAAAATTTTCGACCTCGGGTTTTTGATGGATTTACACGTTTTGAGAGATGTAGAACACGATTGGACCATTTTTAGAAAATGTCTATCTGTCTGTCTTTCTCCGTGTGTGTGAGAGAGAAAATTTTGTGGCAACTCTATCTCAGGAACTGCTGCAAAGAATTTCATACAAATTGGTATGTAGTTGCACCTTGATATAAATTAGTGCCTATCAACTTTTGGTAAAAATTGTCTTGCGTTGCCATCCCGCTTTTTCTAAAATTTAACATGGTGGTATAGGACAAAATTTTGTATAAATGTGCATAAGGAAATTATTTTTTAATAAACATTATGAAATTTACAAGAATCATTTATAATAGAGATAGTCAACTGGGAAAAAAGTTTTGTATGTGCACGAGCCTCGCCTCCCCCCCTTGATGGGAGTAAATTTTCATGATGGGTATCTTTCAAAAGAGCTCGCCAATACCTTTAAAACGAATGGTTGAACCATAAATGTGTCTGGCTGTACGTTAGTTAGTAAACTAATATATTCTGAAGAAGGAATCATTATAAAGTCGTCGGACCAGTTTTAAAATACTTTTTGGGATACTAGCATAAATTCTATTGAGTTTTAAAATTCTTTCTCGAAATTTCGGGAATTATTTGATATTTAATATATATATATATATATATATATATATATATATATATATATATATATATATATTAACATAGGGGCATAGGTCTACATCTTGTTTTATAAATATTGTATAAAAAACGAGCAAGCGCAAATAAGTCAGATGAATTCTAATATGTTATTTATTATAATGGCACGAACTATATGGATTTTGAAATTTTTACTTTAAAATTTCACAAGTTAAATGATATATATATATATATATAACCGTAGCATTCAGTAGTAATATAAAATTTATTAAATTTTATTAGTAATTCAAACAGTTAATACCATCAATATCAAAGTCTACCCAAATGAAAAATGAAATAAAGTTAAAGCAAAATGAAATAAAACAAATTGGACTTAGATAACAGCATATTTGTATCGTAACTTTTTCAAGGGCCTGGTAGAATACGAAACATTCAAAGTGAATTTTTTCTGTCGCAAAGATAGCAACAGCTAAATATCTCTTTGTGCCAAGGCCCGAAACATTCACAGCATCCAAAACAAGGTAGAAAAATATATATATATTAACAGGACAGCATAGGGCAAATTTTCGCTTTCTAAAGATTATCTCACGAATGAGTCAGTGTACAGAACTAGAATTGTATTAAAAATATTATTTCTGATAATGACATTGGAAAAGATGGTCAATATACTTGAAAAAAAAAAAAAAGTATGTTACATGCATTATACAAATACTCACCCATTTTGCCCAAACTATGCTGTATAGAAATATTTTTCAGTATTTTAGGAAATATACAATACGCAACATAGGCCTAATTCAAAAGAATATTCAATATATATATTTATATATTTATATAATTTTTTAATATACACAAGGTAATCAGATTATTAGATATATATTTTTATACAATATATATATTTTTATTATTTATATATTTTTTTAATATACACAAGGTAATCAGATTATTAGATATATATATATATATATTTTTTTTTTTTTTTGGAGGGGGAGGGGGGGACATTTTTTCAAAAAAAAAAAAAAGAGACAAAATGGCTTGGAATTATTTCACACATGCAAAGAAGATTTAAAAACGCATTTTTTCTCGATTCAGGCCAAGGTGCAATTAGGGGACCAACCACAAATTATAGAAAAGCGAACATATCTCATGTATATCAGTAAAAGTTGCGTCCTGAAGAGGAAAAGGGGACAAGTAAAAAATTAAACAAAAGACAAAATATTTTCAATCACACTTTAAAAAATAATGCTTTAAATGCGTTTTGGCTGAAGCATGTGATTAAGAAGATTTTTCTCATTATCTGTATAAATTTTTATGAGGCTACCACATATATTCATGGAGATATAACGGGAAAAAAAAAAAAACTTCTTTTACTTCCATTACTCGTTTACCGTAGGTAGTGGAAGTACTGTATTCGGTACGAAAATTCGATATCGAGATTTCACCTGATTTACATGTTTTGAGGTCTCCTGAGTCTAAAAAAAGTGCTTTTTGGCAACTGGTCAGTGTGTGTGTGTGGGGGGGAGGGAATCTTCTGACTGTCATATCTCCAAAACTAATAAAGATGAAGCTACGAAACTTCAGAAATAAAGCAGAACTAGTGTACAGATGAATTTTCCAAATTTTGAAGAAAATTGGAAAACCGGAAGGGAGATTTGCGAAACCGGAAGTGGGGACGTAAATCTGAATCTCAAAAACGGCTCTAACGACTTTCTTTAAAACTGTTGCATAAACCCATTTTAGATATCCTTTCTCGTACTTTACGTGGTCATCACAGGAAAATTAATAGTCATCCTGATCAGGTAGATCTGCTTTAGATCTCGAAAATTTGTGTATCATTAAAAAAAAAAAAAAAGCTATTATGATTATTATCCCCCCCCCCCCCCAATTTGGTATGTAAACTCTATTTTGTGTCGTTACGTTTTCACGCGTTTACGGCAAACGTGTATCAACTTTCTCTTACTGGAAAATTTTTTGTTGTCTATTTCATTAGCTCAATTCTATGTCTTCTGATCACATTATCTCAAAAATGTCCAAATAATACGTGTAATAGTGGGTAAGGGAAGTCATGTAGTTGTTTCACACCAGATTTTGTTTTCACAGGTTTCAAGCATTACTTTTTACAGGGTGATCCCAAACAGTTTCACTTTTCTTTAATTTTTTACTGGTCCTCATTTCACTTTCGGCAAAAACTTTAACTAAAATATGTGGAGTATAGCATGTTCATCACATTCCTGAAATTTCAAGATGGTTTATCTAGAACTTTTTGAGATATTAAAAAAAACACCTGAAATCAAAAGTGTCCGGTCATTTATGGAAAGGATAAAGGAAGAGTACCTCTCAAAATCCCCCCTATATATACATACTAATAGATATTAGTCTTATTTTATTTATCTACAGCTGTTATTTTTTTAGCTCTCTGCTGTATGAATACGAGTATCATTTGTCTTATTATATATATATATAAAATCACACAGAGAAAAATTATTCTGAACTATTTCGCGCTATATTTGAACAATTAAACTTGAAGTATTTTGTTCTTTACCGATTTCTGTAAAAATTGTAAAATATATAAAAGATACATTTAGATCTCGCCGCGCTTGAAATGATGCTGCCCCAGTTGTTCTAAATTTCTCACTGCAATCATTTAAATATATATATATATTATATATATATATATATATATATTTATTTATTTATTTATTTATTTATTTATTAACATTTGTTTTTGTACCATTTTATAACTTTTTTTTTTGCATTATTATTAAACAAAATGTAAATAAAATTTTCTTACTAGTATTCTAATTAAATAACAAACGCAACACGTTTTGAAAGAAATGAAATATTCATCCGGAAATAAAAAAGACATGTTACCCAAATGAAATTCCTCTCTGTCTCATGTTTTCTTCAACCTTGGTAGCACGCTCTGAAGAAAAAAAATAAAAAAAGATTCTTTTCTTTTGATACGTCATCAGTGTTGACTCCCAACTGAAAGTTTATTTTTGTTGGATGTTTTTAAAATATACATAAGCAGTTTTACTTGTAGTATATGAGACATAGTTATCTAGGTGGAGAAAAGGTTGAAGTTATAAATTGTATTTTCTATTTCTCTAGCACACTCCCCCCCCCCTCCCTCCCCTCCGTCAGTATATGGCCTTCTTCTTTCAGTTTATAAAGAATTATTTAAACTTTACTCTTTCAGTGAGATGTCAAAATTGGGTGTTCGTGAGTCGAAGCTGGAAATTTTATTTTTTTTTTCTCCTTTATGTCTTGAAAAGTGACAGATAATGAAAAACACTCATTTAAAACTAGTATGTTGTGGCTAGCAAAAAAACTTTCTTCTGTATTTTCCTATAGAAGTTTATGCAATACAAATTATTTATTATTATTATTATTTACATTTTGAATGCTGACTTTTTTTCATCTTAGAGGCGTATTACACGAAATGGCCAACGTGAGTAAATTTTTACCGTGCAGATAGCGTACATCCTGTTCTCGGGAACATTTTCAATAAAGCAGCGCCTCCTGTCGGCCGATATGCACCCAAATTGACTCAGCATTTGAAATCTCTGCCTTTTTACATATCAAATTTAGTTCGACTATACGCAACAGAACCAGAGATAGAGCCTTCTGTAAACTGCGGAAATCGTAGTATAACAGTGTCACCTATTGAGGGACTGGCGTCAAAAATTGATAGACATTAAGTTAGGTTAAGGTGAATCTACATATACATTTATATGTAAATCTGTGCATTAGTTCCTGAGATAAAGCTTTCCCTAAAATATCAGAAATAGCTTTATAGTAGCCCCACCTGTTGAACTATTGACACCAAATGTAATAAGCATTAACTCATGTCAAAGTGCATCGACATATGCACTTATATCAAATTTTACGCAGTAGTTCATGAGATATAGCATTCCCTGATATTGTGAAAATTGCTGTGTAAAAGTGCCACCTGTTGAGCGATTAGCACAAAAAATTGATAGGCTTCAGTTTATGTCAAGATTGAACTACATATAAATTTATTGGTAAATCTGAGCAGTAGTTCCTGGGACATAATTGGAATGAAATTTTTATCTCACACACACAGACAGACGTTTCCTAAAAATAGATAAATTGCGTTCTGGATCTTTCAAAACGTGTAAATCTATCAAAAGAAAATAGAAAATTTTTACAAATCCAAAACTTTCTTCTATTGAGTACAGAAGAAAGTAAGAAGACAAAACCTTTGTTCTTCTTCTTCTTTTTTTTTTTTTTTTTTTCTTTTAATCTTTTTAAATTTCAAGCATTTAAAATTTAATATTTTTTGGTTACTTTTTTTAGCCTACTATTATTCTTTTCATACGAATATCCGAAAATATACAGCTTTTTTTATTTATTTATTTATTTTTAATCCCCCAATAGTAAAATTCTAAATTGTGTACCTTAGTCTGAAAAGGCAAGGTAACGAATAATCGCTATAAAATGTATTTTGTATTTCCCTGCCCGTCTACCCTCCACCAATATGGCATCTTCCCTTGAATTTAAAAAGAATTTTTCAAACTTTACTTTTCCAGTGAAATGTCAAATTGAATGTCCGGGAGTCAAAGTGGAAATTTTTTACTTTTATTTTTTCGTCTTTTGGCTATTCCTTTACTTCCTGGAAAGAACATATAATAAAAAAATACTCATCTAAATAAAGAATCTCCTTCCTTTTTTCGGCCTACCAGCGGCTGAGAGATTCTGTCCTCGAAGCTGGTAGACGTGAAGTGCCGGGTTCGATCCCAGGTGCACTCGTCAGCCTAGCCGTTCTGAGTTTTTCGTGGTTTTTTCCGAAAGACGAATAAATGCGAGGTAAGCCCTTAGAAAGTCCCCCCCCCCCCTATTGCACACAGAGGGCCCCTCCCCTCAGGCCTAGAACCCTAGTGCAGTCAATCGCCTTCATTCTAATAACGAAACCAATAATTTTACTTTTTCTCTTTTTAAATTTCCAGTAGATAAAATTTAATATTTTTCGGTTAGCTTTTCTTTTTAGCCTGCGATTGTTCTTTTCAACCTCCCGCAAAAAATAAATAAATAAAATAAAAAATTAATTAATTAATTAAAAAATATATATATAAAGTCTTTATATTTTCATAAATATACAGTTTTTTTTTTTTTTTTTTTTTCTTTTGTTTAACCTTTAATAGTAAAATCCTAAATTGTATGTTTCTTAGTCCGAAAAGGCAAGGGGAGGAATTATATTAATATTGTTAAAAATTATGTAACTTAAATTAAAAACTACTACTCAAATGAAGAAATTTAGGAACGAAATGTTTTGACTCTAAAAGTGCACTTGTGAGAAAATAACAATCTTTGCTTTCCTTTCTGTTAAACACCCCTCTCACACTACAACCACCTGCTTTGTTACTGGAGTGGGGACTGTCTAATCAATCACGCAGATAAGGAGGAACGGATGGGAGGCGGAGATTTTAAGAATTTTTCAGTATTTTCACAAAAATTCGCAATATCTCTAGAAGTATTTTTGATTTACGAAATTAGTAAAAATTATGGAAAAAAAGTATTTGAAAACTTCGAACTTTAAGGTCTACCGATTAAAATTTAATATTTAAGGATATTTCACGAGTTTATTATTATAAAGTTGTAAATAGAACAATACCCTAGTTTTCCAAAGTTCCAAAATTGCTGTTAAAATCACAATCAAACAATAAGAGAAATCAAAAATTTAATAAAAAGGCGGCTTGTGATTTGATCTCAAATATCATGTGCAAAAAACAAAATTCAAAAATATTAAAATGCGAATGAAAAATCTCTCTAAACATTTTACATAGGTTTTATACTAGCGTGTCATTTCTAAACTCTTTCAGGACAGTGCCCTTAGGAATCAAGTTACGATTAAGTCCTTATAACTCAATAAACTAGTTTGTTATTCTACTAGTTTGTTATTCTACTAGACTCTTGTTTATTACATAAGGCTACGTAATTTATCACTAGCGCTACATATATATCAATGTCTCAGAAACAATACATATTAAGCTTTTCAATATATTTTGCTTTGTATAAGACTTCATTTTCGTATGCAATTGCTTAATTCAAGTCCTTCTTCCTGTGTTTGATCTTTGAAATTATTATAGTATGTGTATATATATATATATATATTATATAACATTATTAGCTTATAGATTAATAAAAAAAAAATTTGGGGGGATTATATTATTATTTTATTTTATCCGACTATATCTGCTCAGTTTGCTCTGCTATTTATTTATTAAAAACTTTCGGATTATGTTAATATTTATAATTTAGTGTAAAGAATGATTAAAGAATTTAGTATTAAATTATTCCAATACATTCTTGTAGAATTCCTACTTGTTGCAAATAGATATTGTTGTTGTGGAAGATTTAATTATTATGGATAACAAAGTTGAGAAGTGTTTTGAATTTTTTAGCTTTAAAATTGCGAGGAAGATTAATTTGAGTTTTATATTTGTTAAAAAGATTGTAAATGATGTTACTAAGATCTGATAACTCAATATTATTGAAAAGATCTTGAAAGTCAGAAGTCGTAATATTGTCATAGATTCTCTGTTATTTATATTTAATAGCTTATTCCACTTCAATAATTTTCATGTACAATAGGAGGCCCACTAGTGAAAAATAAGGCCCACTAGTGAACGAAATCACACATTGGTGCTCAAGGGTGAAAAAGGTCTCCCTGATGAATTTTTTTCACTTTTCTGAGCTTCTCCTTCGTGAAATTTACTTTCGTATTGGTCTATGTGGTTTCAGTGATCTTATATCTGTTGCTTGACTTTTACTGCATTTAATAATGCATTATTAATAATTTAATATTATACATATTTTTTTGTCTTAAAATTTCTTTTTCTTATAGTATTTGAAACTACGATACAGTTTCATTATATTAATATGAATGTAACAGTTAAAAATGTAGATTGTACTTTGAATGGTTGCACACTTTAATCCGTGCTTAATAAAAATTTCATAAGAGTGCTGATTATTAAAAGTTATTTATAAAAGTTTCAAATTCCTTGTAATACTTGTTCAAAATATTCAAGTGAAAATTGATAAATATTTTCTTCTACTAAATATTTTAATTGTGTGTATACTTTTCTCACAGCGATTTAATGAAGCTATCTAAATAATAGTCATTTCTCTTTACAAAGTCATTTGTAATTAATTATTATTTTTTAGATTAAAACATACTCTCAAAGTTGTACCCAAAATTAACTTCAGGGTGCAAAAGAATGAACACATCAAAAATATATGTAAATTTTCAAATCAATATAGGTGTTTTATTTCTTTCATTCATCATCAGTTATATTATAAATAGTTTATTTTTTGTATTTTTTAGGTAACATCTAATTATGTATGTTCAAATTCATCCTTACAAGGAGTTCTACAATTTGGTTGTCGAGCATATGGAAGGAATTCTGAGTTATAAAAAAAAAAATTTCTGTGACGATTTATATATATAATAAATAGATATATATATATAATAAATAGATATTAAAATATTTCAAATATTTAAATTTAAGAAAATTTCCAGTTTAAACAATTGAAATGGTCAAACCCAAAGCTACTATGAATCTAATTAAAATTGACATAAATCAATATAATTGGAAATATACTCTATAACAAAAAAAAAAAAAAAAAAAAAAAAAAAAAAAAAAAACGACTCACCAAGGAGTAATGCAAACTGGACACAAATTGACAGACATACAGGTTTCGATGGAAAATGCAAAATTTTAAAGTTTGGCTGCCATCGAATGAGCATGCGATGCTGCAGCGCATCTTAATTGTGCAACTGGCAGAATATTAAAAGAAGAAATTTTCATTCCAGGTCATAAATTCTTCGAGGATTTTATTCCGTCTATTCAAAAAGACAGTAAGTATGCCTCGCATACAGGTGCAGAAAATACATGCATGGATGTTAGCATTTGAGTGTGGTGTGTAGTTGGACTCAAAGAAGCTGGTTGGTCTAATCTGTAAATTTTTTGACAATTGGATAGGAGCGGTACCACTATTAGGGAATGGGTGAACCATGGCCAAAAACAGCGTCAGGGAGGAAGCGGTTGGCCTAAAGAGAGGACAGAAAGTGAGAACCAGTCAATCGCAAAGTGGTACTCAAAGCTCCTATTCATCATTAACGTCAATCCTCGTGCAACTGGTACTTCAGTGACTTCAAAGACCCTTAATATGTGGCTCAGTGAAATGGGGTTAAGCTCAGTCCCCGGATCTCTTCCACTGAGGACGTTTGGAGCATCATAAAAGGGTCCTACAACCAGTTCAGGATTTTGCCAATCTAACGCACCAATTGGACAGAATTTGGCACGATACTTCACAGGAGCAAATCTGCAAACTCTATCAATTAATACCAAGCCAAATAACTGTGTACATAAGGGCCACAAGTGGACCAACATGTTATTAACTTGTTCACTTTGTTAGGCCCTTTATCTTGATTAAATCATTCAAATTTTCTGAAACTGTAATCAATTGCTTTTCTCCACATGTACATCACATCTACCAACTTTTGTCCCATTCGGATAACTCCTCTTTGGTGTGTCGTTTTTTTTTTTTTTTTTTTTTTTTTTTTTTTTTTTTTTTTTTGTTATAGATTGTATATGAAAGCATGCTTCATTCCTAATGTTATCAAGGGAATGATAAGAAATCAAAGCATGCAAAGTAAAAATGGATTTTTTTTTTATATATATAAATCAATTAAGGTATTTTATGCATCATCCTTTTTCATTTAATAGTAAGTATAAAAAATTTGTGAAGCATTCCCCATCATGTTTTGAGCTCTGAAATATTGGAAAAAATATTATATTATTATAATATAAAGTACCCAATAGCAGAAAATGCAAAACACGAGACTACGTCGCAGATTTTTTTTAGCCTGCAGATTATTTCTAGAACAGTATTGATTCCAACTGATTTTGGCAGGAAAGACACAGATTTTCAATCTTTCTATCAATGGCATAACTTTTAATATTCATTTTAAATACACTTTATTAGATTCTGGAACCTATAAATAGGTAGAATCGTTCAATATCACACACTCATGTAATTTTTTGCAAGCCCCACCATTCTCCACACTAACAATCGGTGATGAAACGGGTCGCATAATCCTTGCGATTTCCAATCTTTCTCCCTCTGCAATAAAAATGTCAATATTCTTTTTAAACTTCTCTCACTCATATATTTGTTTTCGCCTTCCCCCTCGCCTCCAGTTAACAATCAGTGATCAAACACTCCACAGAAGCATCGTAACTTTCAATCTTTCTTTATCTACAGCATAAATGTTAATATTCATTTTAAATATGCTTTATTAGATTTTAGAACCTATAAGGAGGTAAAATTGTATAGTCTCTCTCACTTATGTAATTTTTTGTGATCCCCCTCTTTCTCCCCACCCAACTAACAATCAGCGATCAAATGCTCCGCAGAAGCGTTTGTAGTCTTCCAGTCTTTTTCCATCAACAACATAAATGTTAATGTTCATTTTAAACTTATTAGGGCGGAGGACTATTAGTTTAAATCTGAATTTTTTTTAGACCAGTTTTGTGTAACACCAAAATAAATTAGAAATATCAGTTCTATTGTTACAAATTCAGTACCAAATGAAAGGAGTGACTTTTCAGAATCCAGGGGTGCAAACAGTTTTTCGACACAATTAGATTTTTTAAAACTAATTAAAGTATGAAATTTAGATGGCAAAACTTCATTTTAATTCATTTCAGTCATTTTAAAAAGTACAGTCAAACTTCGTTATAAGGTCACCCGTGGGGACTGTAGAAAACTGTCCTTATAAGCAGGGTGACCATATATGCGATAAAAGTAAACAACCACCTATTTAAACACTTAGATACAGGTTTACATGTTTCTGCAAGTAATATTATATATATATACTATATATATATAAGGAAAAAAACAAACAGAATTATATATTATTATTAGATTAAGTTTTAAGCTCAATCTTAAAACACGTTCCCATTTTCCCTTGCCAATTTTGAACTCCTTGGTGGATGATTTTGAAGATAAAATATTATTTACGGTTATTCTTGGTATTCCATGCATTTTTGCAAAAGCTACTGTAGACAGGCTTGACTTTTCATAAGATTCGATTAATGCCTTTTTCTCTGCAAAAGACAAATTCTTTTGTTTTGCAGCCATGTTACTCGTAAATATAAACAGTTGCAAATGAATTCTTAACAAAATTGCAGTGACCAAAACATGTAAAACAAATTTGGAACTTATTCCAGGGGTGGAAGTGATGCACGTGATTTTTTTCTTCCGCCTTCCTAAATAGTAGACAGGATGCGTAACATGAACAGCAAAAATGCTGCGGGAAGCACCAGTGCAAATAGCCGATGGAAGGCTTGGCGTGTTGGTGAAGATAGCGTAACACAACAATCCCCTTTTCAAAGAAACAGGGTTGCCACAAAAGAAATAGAAAAAAAATAGTTGCTTTAGTAGCCTAGAAGCATTAAAATAGTTGCCTAAATAGTAGCCTAGTGACCATAATACTAGCTTAAATATCACATGCTAACGATCATTAAAGGATAACCATACGTATTTTCTGACTATTCAATTAAAATATACCATTAAAAAAAAACTTCAGAATGTGAAATTGAATTAAAAAAAAAAAAAAAATACATCAGGCAATGAGTCATTATGGAAACAAATTTTCCCATAGAATAACATGAGATTTGGTTGTTGAAAAGATTAAGTATTGTCCGCTCTTAGGAGCTTATGTTTCCTTTGTTGTATTCTTCCTTTTCTGATTTACTAAAAGAGCTTTCTTTTATAATTTTATTATTTTTTTTCTTATATGAAATCAGGATGAGGAAGGCCGTAACAGGACACAGGAGTGTACTATCAGCCATTTGTAATAAGCAAATTGGAGAGCTTGATAGGTACATATGTCATGTCTGGTACTATTTCTACATTCTCGTAGGATGTTCCACCTGTTTCTGGATCAACATCAGGGATATACCATATTTTAAAGTGGTTAAAAAAAAAAAAAGGTTAAGATATGGAATTGTTTATAAAATGAATACAAAATATTTCTCTCTGAAAGATTTTCCTGATATTTCTGGAAGAATTTTGCAAAAGGTGAAAAATAGTCTACCAATAGTTACCCTTTTGTGAAAATAGTTCCTTTATCAAGCTTTCTTGGTCAAAAAAGTTGCCATAGTCTCCTCAGGCTCAAAATAGTTGCAAATAGTTGCCTTTTAGTAGCCTGTGGCAACCCTGAAGAAATGAGTGGCTTTCAGCAGAAAACTTGGAGGGGGAGGGTGAGAGAGGAAAAGATAGGCTCCTTTTTAGCGCTAAATTTGTCCTGTAAAATTAATGAGATCTGCTGTCACGAAGTTTGGTGCTTGGATTTTTTATATGCAACCGGCACCTAAAAAAACGGGATTTATCGAAATACCCCCTTCCCCCCCAGCGGGACAGGAAGCAAAAAAACGTTTGTAAGCATAACTTGGCCCCAAATTACATCACGGTGAAGAAATTTCACATGATGAGACTAGACTAGAGTATAAATAAAACATTATGTACGATTTTAGAATTCTTGATTCTTAAAAAGGAGGGGGGGAAATCGTTTTTCGAGGGGGAAATTTAAGAAATTCCGGATTTTTTAGTAAATCTCTACGAAAGATATTACAAAGGTATTGAAAATAGTCACGTGTCTTCTTTAGAATATTTTCAAAAACACATTTTCAGTTTTTTTTTTTTTTTTTTTTTTTTTTTTTTTTTAGTGGGGGGGGGGGGTGCAAATTCAAGACACCCCTCCCCCCTTTAGCGCTAAATTTGTCTTGGGAAAGCTATGGGATCTGCGGTCACGAAATTTAGTGCGCAAATTGTTTATATGTATCCAACACTTATTGTAACGAGATTTTACGAAAGGGCAATAAACACGTGTAAAAACACGTTATTCTGTTTGAATTCGCTTTACATTATCTTAGAATGATGCGTTTTGGTGTGTGGATGTTGATTAGGTGTACGCATTATGTACTTTGATGAGATTTCACAAAACTTCTAACTTAGCCGCTGAGGAAGGGGAAGTAAGAAGCGGGTAATTTGCTTCGATCTCAGTGACTGAGAATTCACCGCGATTGCACAAAAATAGATATTTTAAAAGAGTTAAAAGCAGAAAAGGTGGAAAATAAATTAGAAATATTAGTCCGATCGTTACAAATTTGGTACCAAATGAAAGGGGCGATTTTTCTGAATCTAAGAGTGCATGCGGCTTATCGATACAACAATTAGATTTTTTAAAATTAACTAAAGTATGAATTTTAGGTGACAACCTCATTTCAACTGCCAGACGACTGTCTGCTATGAAAAAAGAAATGATTGTAACCAATTAAGATGTCACGTGTTTTATAGTGAGGGGAAAAATTGCAATTTTCAAACTTTTTCAAATTTTCAGTCACGTTACATTTAAATTAATATTCGGCCTAGACAGCATATTATAAAGCTACAGTTCAATTTTAATGAAAATATGTGAATGAACAAAAAAATTACATTTTTGTTGGGAATTATATTTATCAGGACTCACACGTGACTAAAAGACAATGTAAGATTAAGTTTTCTTTTATATTTTGCAGTATTTTAAATTAAGTATGTCGTTGAAATTTCGTAGTCTTTGGCTTTAATGCCCGATAATTCGCTTGCGAATATTTTTGAAAGTGTATAATTATTAGGAAT
Source organism: Salticus scenicus (assembly GCA_963930645.1). NCBI lineage: Eukaryota > Metazoa > Arthropoda > Arachnida > Araneae > Salticidae > Salticus > Salticus scenicus. The sequence continues at coordinate 246,422,126 of OZ005648.1, forward strand.
TTCTTGGGGGAGGGGAAAAAAAAAAAAAAAAAAAAAAAAAAAAGAGTTACATTGTTTGAAATTGGTATTATTAGGTTTTCAGGCAAGATAAATCCATTGCGGATATTTTCGAGTGTAAAATAATTAAGAGGGGGGGGGAGGCGAAGGGGCAAAAATGTAGAAAAGGAACGGGAGTTACGGAGAAAACTACGGAAAATCCAGAACGCTTTTATTATTTTATATTTTGCAGAGTTTCTAATTGAAATTTCCGCTCACATTTCGTACTAAGGATTTTTAACGTTATATAGCTCGGTTTTACACAAGTTTCGGAGAAAACCATGCATAAGTCAGACACAAATCTTTTTATAAAAATGTTTATATTACCTTTGTATCCCAGCTTCTAATGAATATAATTTCATAAGTAATACATCATTTTTTTTTAAAGTTATTTGAATTGGAATTGAAGAGTATACGTTGCAAATCTCTGTCGCCAGAGAGCGCTTGAATATTTTAATAATTCAATATCTAGAATTCTAATTATGATTAAATTACGTAAAGCACATCATTTGAAATATTGCGGACTTTTAAACTGATATAAACCGTTAAATTCCGTACGGGAGTTTCAGATAAAACCACAGAAAAGTCAGAACACCTTTATTACAGTATCTCCAATTCTAATTATAATGCAGGGTTCTGAATTCCGATACTCTGCTCACATTTCATATTAAGGATTTTTAATACTATTTAACCCGCAGTTACGCAAGTTTCAGAGTAAAACCCCGAAAATATCCAAACAATTTTTTTTTTTTTTTTTTTTTTATATAAATATCATTTTAAAAGTCATTTAAATTGAAATTGAGGAATACATATTGCGAATCTCTGCCGCCAGAAGCCGCTTTTATTTTTTAATAATTTAATATCTCCAATTCTGATTATGAGTAAATTACTTATAGGGAGAAGATTGAGAGATCGTAAGCCCCACCGGGTTGCGGATTTGCCACGATCAGAATTTTCAAAGGTCCTTTACATGGTGAGCGAACAGGCTGTTTCAAATCATGAAACGTAAAGCGGCGCCTCCGTCGCCACAGAGTGGAAATTTGCTACAATTAAAATTTTCAAATCTATTTGCGCTATGAGCAAACAAGCTGTTGTATGTTCTAAAACGGATATAAGACGCCGCAGTCGCCACCGTACGGGATTTTGCTAAAGTCAGTGGAGGGAAGTAGTGAATTGAAAGTAACTGCTATCATTAAACAGAGATGGCAGCACCAAAGAATGACATTAAACTTTCTTAGGAATACGCCTGCGCAGGAAAAAACTCTTTTGGACTGCTCTGAGCAGGCTGTTTACGAGTCGTTCACAAAATCTCAAAAGGTGCGTTGCGCCTTTGAACAGTCAAACAAGAACTAATTCTAAATAATAAAATCTTATTCGTATTAAGTTAATCTTATCATACTTACATAACGTAAGTTAAAATGATGTAACAATAAAAGATTCGAACAATCTATATTCGACTTCCAGGATTTTTTATGAGTTATTGTGTGTAGGTCTCATTTGTGGTACTCGTCCCGGAATGCTGGTAGAGGGTGATTAAATTTATTCTCATTGAATATAATGCATGTTATATTGATTTCATAATCAAGTTAAATTGAATCTAATTCTTAATCGTATTGAATTCTTGATGACAGATATTCTAATTTTAATGTAAATTCAACCGAGATTCCTATAAAGGAAAATAGTCGTATATTCTTCTTTGGCTTCATAGCCAGTCAGAATTTTGAAAGATCATAACACGGTGAGAGAACAGGCTGTTTCAGATATTGAAAGAGGAAGAGGGCGCCGCAGACGCTACCGAGCGGGAATTTACTGTGGTTAAATTTTTCAGTAAAGCTATTTTCACTAATAAAGTGTTGTAGGACCTGAAACGTGAAAAACGCTCCGCAGGCGCCACTGAGCAGGAGTTTAGTAAAGTCGGATTTTTCAATGATCTCGAACCAGCTGGTCATCGAAGGCGGCTAGTCTATATTAATAAAAGAAGAAGGCTGTCTGAACATCTATACGTTCAGCCCCTATTGAACGCAGAAGTACAAAAATTGACTTACGGATGCTCAGGAGCTTTCCCGAGGGGCTCCTGAAAACAGAATTTAAAAATAATTTTAATTATTTGTGGAGATATTAATTAAAATGTCGACCTATATCTAATCAAAAAGCGATCTCAATGACTGACAATTCACCACGATTGCATAAAAATAGATATTTTAACGGAGTTAAAAGCAGAAAAAGTGGAAAATGAATTAGAAATATTAGTCCGATCGTTACGAATTCGTTACCAAATGAATGGGGCGATTTTTCTGAATCTAAGAGTGCACGAGGCTTATCAATATAACAATTAGATTTTTTAAAATTAAGTAAAGTATGAAATTTAGATGGAAACATCATTTCAACTTCCAGACGACTGTCTGTAATGAAAAAGGTAATTATTGTAACCAATTAAGATGTCACGTGTTTTATAGTGGGGGGGGGGGGGGTGGAATTGCAATTTTCAAATTTTCCTTCACGTCACATATAAATTAATATTCGGACTAGATAGCATATTGGAAAGCTACAGTTCAATATCCATGAAAATATGTGAATAAATAAAAAAAAAAATTACATTTTTATTCGGAATTACATTTATCACGACTAACGTGACCAAAAGATAATGTAATATTAAGTTGTCTTTTACATTTTGCAGTATTTTAAATTGAGATATGCCGTTACAGCGTTTGAAATTGGTACCTATTATTAGGTTTTAAGGCAAGGTAAATCGATTGAGATATTTTCGAGTGTAAAATTATTAGGAGGGACGGAAGGGGGGGGGCAAATATGTAGAAAAGGAACTTGAGTTTCGGAGAAAACAACGGAAAACCCAAAACGCCTTTCTTCTTTTATATTTTGCAGAGTTCCAAATTCCAATTTCCGCTCACATTTCGTACTAAGGATTTTTAACGTTATATAGCCCGGAAAGCGTATCGGCCTACGGTCTCCCAATCTTCTCCCTATAAGTAATTTACTCATAATCAGAATTGGAGATATTGAATTTTTAGTTCCCCATCATACTATAGGTATGGGGAACTTAGGTAATCATGAAAAATTTCGACCTCGATTTTTTGAATTTATTATACGTTTTCAGGTGTGAGGAATCCGAAAATGACAAAATTTGTATGGTGTCTGTCTGTAGGGTGTCTGTTAGTGTGTCAGTCCGTTAGTGTGTCAGTCCGTTAGTGTGTTAGTCCGTTAGTTTGTTAGTCTGTTTACACGATATCTCACGACTAAATGATCGCAGAGAGGTCAGATCAGTTTTAAAATATTACTTTCGATACTGGCAAGAACCCTAATCATTTGGAACATTCGAATTAAAAAACTTCGTAAGTTATGAGAAATTTACGATTTTCTTAACATGGTAGAATAGGACAAAAATTCACTTAAACGTGCATTAAATGGAAACTTTTTACTGTAATAATATCAGACCAGTTTTAAAATATCAGTTTTGATGCCAGAATGAACATCAGTAACTATAAATATGCTACTCTGAAAATTTCGCAAGTTATTGGAAATTTACGAATTTCTTAACATGGCAGAATAGAGAAAATTTCACATAAACGTCAATCTTGAGGGATATTTTCATCGTAAAGATGTCAAACCACTTTCGAAATATTACTGGCATGAATGGATACTGGCATGAATATCATAGACTATGATTTTTCCAATTCAAAAAATTCGTAAGTTATTTGGAATTTACGATTTACGTAACATGCCAGAATAAGGCAAATTGCGCATAAACTTCCATTTTGAGGATCATAAAGCATTAGACAACTTCAAAATTACATTTAAGATATTTGTTTGAACATGATTGAATACAAATATTCTAACAGAAAAATTTCGTAAATTATTCGTAATTTACGATTTTATCAACGTAGCGAAATTGTAAATTTTTATGAATTTTGAGGATTATTGCATTGGAAATAGTAGCATGAAAACTAAACAACGGAATCGACCCTGATAAAATAAATTAATAGATTAGAATAAGATAAATATATCGAAGTGAACGGTGGATAGCCTATTAGGCGGGGATTTCATTCTGTCACTGTACCAAGTGGTGGTCAAATTCATTTCTTTTAACATGATTATAATGTCTCAAACTAGAAATTTATGAGAACCTATATATGATGGGGAACTGAGCAGAGTCCACATATGCCAACTAGTTAAATATGAAAGTGGCCTCTGGCGACAGAGATTTGCAATATGTACTCTTCAATTTCAATTTAAATGACTTTTAAAATGATGATTTACCTATGAAACTATGTTAATTAGAAGCTGAGATACAAAGGTAATATAAGCATTGTTATAAAACAAAATTGTGTCTGATTTTTTTCGTGGTTTTTCTCTGAAGCTTGCGTAACTTCGGGCTAAATAGTGTTAAAAATGCTTAATACGAAATGTGAGCGGAGTATCGGAATCCGAAAGCCTGCATAATAATTAGAATTGGAGCTATTTTAATAAAGGTGTTCTGACTTTTCTGTGTTTTTTTCTGAAACTTCCATACGGAATTTAGCCGTTTATATCTGTTTAAAAGTCCGCAATATTTCAAATAATGTGTTATAAGTAATTTAATAATGATTAGAATTCTAGATATTGAATTATTAAAATATCAAAACACCCTCTGGCGACAGAGATTTTCAACATATACTCTTCAATTCCAATTCAAAAATATTTTAAAATTATGTATTACTTATGAAATTATGTTATTTAGAAGCTGAGATACCAAGGTAATATTAACATTTCTATAAAAAGATTTCTGTCTAACTTATCAGTGGTTTTCTCCGAAACTTGCGTAATTCCGGGCTATATAACATTAAAAATCCTTAGTATAAAATGTGAGCGGAAATTGGATTTCGGAATTCTGCAAAATATAAAAAATAAAGGTGTTCTGGGTTTTTCGCTGTTTTCTCCGAAACTCCCGTTTCTTTTTTATATTTTTGCCCAATTCGCCCCCCCCTTTTCGTCCCTCCTAATAATTTTACATTCGAAAATATCCGCAATCGATTTATCTTACCTTAAAACCTAATAATACCAATTCCAAACGCTGTAACTCTTTTTTTTTTCCCCTTCCCCTCCACCCCCCCTCTCTCTCTCAGTCCCTTCCTAATAATTCTACATTTTAAAAAATATTCACAATCGAATTATCGGACGCTAAAATCAAATATTACTAAATTTCAACGGCATATCTCAATTTAAAATACTGCAAAATATAAATGACAACTTAATCTTACATTGTCTTTGGTCACGTTAGTCGTGATAAATATAATTCCCAATAAAAATGTATATATATATATATATATATATATATATATATTATTCACATATTTTCATGAAAATTGAATTGTAGCTTTAAATCGGCCGAATATTAATTTAAATGTAACGTGAATGAAAATTAGAAAAAGTTTCAAAATTGCAATTACCCCCCCCCCCCCACTATAAAACATGTGACATCATAAATTGTTACAAGAATTTCCTTTTTCTTCTCAGACAGACGTCTGGCAGTTGAAATGGTGTTTCCATCTAAATTTCATACTTTAGTTAAGCCGCATGCACTCTTAGATTCCGAAAAATCGCCCCTTTCATTTGGTACCGAATTTGTAACGATCGAACTAATATTTTTAATTTATTTTCCACTTTTAACTCCGTTAAAATAGCTATTTTTATGCAATCGCGGTGAATTCTCAGTCATTTACATCGCTTTTTGATTAGACATAGGTGGACATTTAAATTAATATCTCCACTACTAATTAAAATTTTTAAATTCTGTTTTCAGGAGCCCCTCGGGAAGGCTCCTGAGCATCCGTATGTCAATTTCTGTACTTCTGCGTTCAATAGGGGCTGAACGTATAGATGCTCAGACAGAGAGACAGACATCTTCTTTTATTATTATAGGAATTTAAATTGGAATTGAAGAGTATACGTTTCAAATCTCTGTCGCCAGAGGGCGCTTTGATATTTTAATAATTCAATATCTAGAATTCTAATTATGATTAAATTATTTATAAGACATTTAAAATATTGCGGACTTTTAAACTGATATAAACCGGTATATTCCGTATGGGAGTTTCAGAAAAGCCATAACACGTTTATTACAATATCTCCAATTCTAATTATAACGCAGGCTTTCGAATTCCGATACTCCTAAGGCTCCTATATATACGAGCTCGCGCATCAGACATTTAGTTGCCTTATGGTTGCCACATGTACCCAACGCGTTTCTCTGATAAACAAACGACAAACACTTTTTTTTATCCTCTTACGTTACTTTAAAGTAACTTGTTTTAATATATTTCATAATTTTGGCTAAGTAAACTATGATATGGAAGTTCGTTAGCGATAAACTGCTATAATCATTCAATTCAAGAAGTGAATATAAAGTGTTCACAGACCTTCTATTCCTGTGTATTTGAATTTTGGCGACATTTTGTAAAAGAAACAGAAACCTCCCTAACAACACATCTTACCCCAGTTAGTACATCCATAGGATATCTTCAGAATAAAATGACATCCTGAGAATATACTGTTAAAAAAATGTGTTTTTAGGAATATATTGCTCTTATCAGGGCCCGATTAAGCTTTGAAGCAAGGGGAAGCTTAGTAGCATTTTGGGGGGGGCCCTTTCATTTCGAGAAATTTCATTTCCTTGCTATGTATTGTCATATAAAAATACTATAGACCAAAACTCGGTGTGTGCTTATAGTTTTTTTTTTTTTTTGCATTCATTTGTCTGGGAGATTTCTACCCACAACACTAAAATCCTATAGCTTATTGATTAAGAACATTCAGATTTTTGTGGTTAAATAACAGAATTTTTCCAAAATAGTGTGTATTTTATCTAATTTTAAGCGAACTTTTTCAGAAGAAAATTCAATCTCAGTGTTATATTTCAAAACTGAAAATTCAAGATTCTGAATGTAGTCATTTTGGGGCCCCTTTTAAAATTTAGAGGGGAAGCTTGTGTTTCCTGAGCCTTTTCAGTAATCAGGCCCTGGCTCTTATCTTGACCGGATTAGCTTCAGATCAAAATTTCTTAAAATCATTAGGGAAGCGATAAGGACGCCAAGCGGGAATGTTGTCCTCTTCGGAGGCAAAAAAAAATGGCGTTGATGCGCCAGCCTATTATTTTATTTAAGGGCTCTAGATACTCCGCTCACATTTTAACACTATTTAGACCGCAGTTACGCAAGTTTCAGAGAAAAACCACAAAAAAAAGGCAAAATTTTTTTAGAACAATGTTTATATTACCTTTGTATCTCCGCTTCTAATTAACATAATTTCATAGGTAAAACATCATTTTAAAAGTTATTGAAATTGAAAAGTACATATTGCAAATCTCTGTCGCCTGAGGGCGCTTTGATATATTAATAATTCAATATCTCCAATTCTGATTATGGGTAAATTACTTATAGAGAGAAGATTGGGAGACCGTAGGCCACACCGGGTTGCGGATTTGCCACGATCAGAATTTTCAAAGGTACTTTACTTGGTGAGCGAACAAGCTGTTTCAAATCATGAAACGTAAAGCGGCGCCTTAGTCGCCACAGAACGGAAATTTGCTAGAGTTAAAATTTTCAAAGCTATTTGCGCTATGAGCGAGTAAGCTGTTGTAAGTTCTAAAACGGGGATAAGGCGCCGCAGTCGCCACCGAGCGGGACTTTGCTAAAGTCAGAATTTTTAAAGATTATAACACGTTGAGGGAACAGGTTCTGTTTCAGACATTGAAATGGGAAGAGGGTGCTGCAGGCGCTACCGAGCGAGAATTTGCTGCGATTAAATTTTTAAATAAAGCTATTTTCACTATATGTCAATCAGCTGTTGGACCTAAAACGGGAAAAAGGCGCACCTAGCGGGAGTTTCGTAAAGTCGGATTTTTCAAGGATCGCGAACCAGCTGGTCGCTGAAGGCGGCTAGTAAATAATAATTGAAAAGGATAGCGAAAAAGAACTAAGAATTCTAGTATAGAGGGTTCAAATTCAGAACATTCTAACTTTACAAATGCATCTAATCCGTTGTAAAGTATCATTGCTAAACTCTTCTTAACCAATTTTAGCCTAACTTATTTGAAATTTATTAGGGGAGAGTGGGGTTGAATGGGACGCAGGATGAATGGGACGCAGGATGAATGGGACAATAGCAAAATTTTTATGCTTTGCAAGCACTGGAAATGTGACAATTTTTCTGGTAAATGGAGCACTGAAGTCATTCATCAAGTGTAGTTTCAGAATTGTGTTATCCATAGAAGGGCAGAAAAAAATTAAAGTGTCTTTTTTAGCTGCCAAAGTAAGTTTTTACTGATTCAATTAGGTAGTAGTTAAGACATTAACTATTTGCTTAAAGTTAATATAACTCTTATGTGGTGAAAAGGCATAATCTTTTGTTGTGTTTATGATATTCAAGAAGAATATTGACAATTGTTGATTAAGCCTGTTTCCTGTCTTATATGATCATGTGGTGGTTGGGATGAATGGGACATTCCCCATTATGTGCTAATTTAAAATTGTACACAAGAATTATATTAAAGCAAATCTTAAATAGATTTTTAATATTTTTATAACTTGTAGTTCAATAGTTATAACATGGAATTATAAAAGTAGCATAGATTTAGAGAAAAATAGATTGAAATTAATTGTTTTGATTTTTTTGTTTATAATAATTATGATTAAAATAATTATAAGTTAGAATATTCAATGCAACTTAAATCAAAAATTAAAAATAAATAAATAAATAAACTAATGATAATTTGATTAAAATCACAATTTCAATCAAGCTAATTAAGTAAATCCTGGTGATTATTAATGCAATACAGAATAGAATGCAGATTTTTTTCCAATCAGTCGGAAACAAAAATTTATCTGGATAATTTGTACTCTATTATAATTATTTATCTCTTTCTAGAGTCTTATTTATTTATTTTTAGATTAGATCTTATTAGATTAAATTATCAAAGCCTAGAGCACTAGGAACTGTGCGAATCAAAGGACTTTTGCCTTTTGACGTTAATTTGAGTCAATACATCAGTTTAAGTTAATTTGAGTAAATTCATAGTGTGTAATAAAATCACATAAACCAATTTAACTTAAAAAAGTTATTTACTTTCCATCTTGTTTTCTCTTCTTTGTTAATTCCAGTCCTGTCCCATTCATCCCCATAGGTGGGGATGAATGGGACAATGCACATGCATGTAAAAAAAAAAGAATAATAATAATATTAATTAAAAATGATAACTTTTTATTAAAGTTAGTATGTTTATATGTAATTGATTACTGAAGTGTACTTATGAGCAATATTACAAAATTCTGAATTAAATATGGTGAACGTTATCAGTAAAAACATGAAAAATGTCTCATTCATCCCCACTCTCCCCTATTATTAAAATGTGAACAAATGTTTGAATAATTGTGCTGTGCCTACATATTTTAGGTTTAAATCAAAATAAGACAGTTCTATATAGATTGAATAAAATATAAATTTTATTTTTCGGATAGATATAATACAGAATTTTCTAAATTGTTTACAATTTTCAGAATTACATTTTATCTTTCCAAACCTTTTTCTTAATCTATATACTATATATAAAAGAATAAACTCGCTGATTCACTGACTCAACACTGCACAACCGGAAATAAGGTTTCTCTCTCTCTCTTTTTTTTTTTTTTTTTTTTTTTTAATGCTAAAAATTTGCATTAATTTCAGTATTCAAACATTATTATTATTATTATTATTTAATTTTTACTGGAATATATTTATTGATATACTCTAAGATTTCTAAAATGTAAAAAAAAAATTGTATTTTACTATTTTTAATACGCATATAATTATACTTATGAACTGAGCATAAAAACAGAATTCTTACTCTTCCTGCAGTGCGGTATTTTATAAAGAATACGCAGACGCCGTCACTTTCATTTACAGGTGATTGATTGATACAACCTCCGTTAATCTGGATTATCCTGTTTCATACCATTTTTAACAAAAGGTAGATTTACTTTAGGGAAGTTAACTAGTTTTCGAAAAATAAACTGTCAAAGTGATAGATCAGAATACTAAACCCCCGTCTATTGTATTAGTAGTAAATAAAGTAGGCAGTAACTAAACATGGCATTGCGAAATTGCTTGACTAGTCTCCGTGGTTATAGTGATAGCTTACAAAAAATTATAAGAGGACAATTATTCTTTAATCTCTTTAAAAAGTATCAGGTTTGAGTCCTTATTCTGGAGGGGGGGGGGAGGGGTGTTGGGCTCGATTGTTTAATCTTCAGAAGCAAGATGCGACTGCCGTACCATAAAATACTAAACATTTTTAATTCCATATTTTAAAACAGTACCGATTAATAGTGTTTGAAAATTTATCAAAAATGTATGCCGAAGAAGAAATTATGTTTTTTTAAATCTGAAAAAAGAAAAAAAAATGTATCACATTAAGTTATTACAAATATTTTATTTAAAAAATAGATAGATAGATAGATATAATTTTAGATTGGTGGAAACTTAAAACTAATGCTTATTTTTATTGCAAAAATATTGACACTAGAAACATAAATAAATATATAGAATCTAATTCTTTAGAATTCTTAAGAAGCAGAATTAATCATAAAAAGCCCTACCTTAATACTTGATTTATTAAAAATGAAAACTGGAATAAGTCAAATTCAAAAAACTTTTTATTTAAATAAAAAATCTAAGTTAACGACAGTAAACCTCAAGATGGGGGTAATTTTATCATGCTTCAAAATATTCTGACAAATAATTTTAAAATTTAAATCATAATAGCTAAAAGAAAAGCGAAGAATTCGTTTACTTCATACCTTATTGAATTTATTTAAAAAATAAAGTATTGTATTACTTTTTGTACTGTATTATTTTTTCTTTTGATGTCTAAACATATTGGAACCATATTTAATTAAAGAAAATCCCAACAAAACAGGACACTTATCAATAATCTTTCATGCAAGTAATATACATGAAATGTAAAAACTAATTGTTAATTACAAATTTAAGAAATATATATATTAAATGGAGATAGAAAAAAAGTTTATTTGAAGAATTTTGTTCGTATGGCAGTGCGCTCGCTTTTTCCTTTATGAATTAGCCACTAATAGTGACTTCGATTAATCGACACTGCTGTTAATAGAAACTAAATTTTAAATCATATAATATATAATTTAGAAGAAAAAAAAAAAAATTGGAAAATTACCCAAATTTTTCAATGATGTTTAATTTCTCAAATATATTTATAAACAATGTGTTATTATGGAGAATTAAGTTCAATAAAAAATAAATAAATATATAATAATAATAATACTAAATAAGATCCACGCAGATTGATTTCGGTTTTTAATCTAAAGTATTTTATGATGTTACAATGATAATTTACATTTTTCCAGAAATTTATTTATTTGTATTTATCTATTTATTTAAATAGACAAATTTTATTAGCAGCAGTAACTAGACAGCATTTCTACCTAGAGCATTTCTACCTTTGCTTTCTTTAAAATTACTAAAAGAAAAAAAAAATCCAATTAGCTATATATAAATAAGTACTATTATTAATCTTAAAAATTAAATCAATTTAAGATATCTAGTTACTTTGTTTGGACTGTGTATGTTTCTTTGGTAAATTATTTGACTGACTATTCTTCGTTCTCATTCTTTTCTTTTACTATAAAAGGATTATATATATATATATTTTTATAAACTCCGAAACTTTCCTGGTATAATAAATAATACATAAATAAATCTTGTTATTTATTATTTAGGACTAGAGTCCCATTTCTTTCAATCAGGAAGAGTGTCCGCTTTTGCAGAAGATCATCTTGAATTTTGCATAATAAGAAACAGCCTAGTAAAGGTTTAGAAATACGTAGAGATCAAAAGTCCGAGTCAAAAATAAGACTCGGATACTAAATTATATTCTGTTTAGGACAGTTTTTTTCTTTCTTTTTCTTTTCTTTTTTTTTTTTTTTTTTTTTAATCTTTCGTTTAAAGAATAAAAATATAAGTAATTTTAAAAAAATGTAAAAAATTTTTTTAGTAAATAATATCACCTAACAACTACTTCCGCACTCTAAAACTCATATGCATATACTATTAATAAATTTTATTTTTAATATTTACTTTTGTTTTTAAATATTTTTACTTTTATAATTTTAAAATTCAAAGAAACATGCATGTGGATTTTTCTTTATGAAGAAGTTTGTATTAATTGCCAATGAAAGGCGGAAAAAATGAATATAATGAAATGCAGCTTATACAGAATAAAGAAAAAAATCGTAGGGATTTATCATTTAGTTATAATATTCTTTTGAAGGACATAACGGTCTTCCCCTAATATGTTATGTTTATATTGTTTGTTTATTCGAACACTGATTTAATCTGAATAATTCTTAGCTATTTTGGCATAAATCTGTTGAATAGATTTTATCAAATTAATTATTATTATTATTATTATTATTTTTTTTTTTTCAGAGCATTCATAACTTCTAATTTCCAAATCATGTTAGACAATATTTGCGAGCTCGCAATTTACGAACTTTTAAGTCATTTTAGATTATAAATATTTTATTTATTTATTTTTGATTCGAATACAAAAAAATTTAAAAACAAATCTCGAGTTTTAAAGCTTTATTGAAAAAAATAAAATAAAAAATTAGCTATGAATAATAATTATGGGCATACAGTCCAAATACCTTAATTCGGTTTAAAATAAGAGATTTTATAGAAATATTTTAAAATAACTTAAAACGTATTTTTTTTTATCATTTTTAATTAGAGTACAAAAAAGCTTTTAAAAAATCCCTAAATTTTTACCAATTTTGACAAAAATGAAAAATTTGCTAAAAATAATGACTATAAATTCTTAATCAAAAAATAATTCGGTTGAAATTTATACATTTTAAAGAGAAGTAATATTTAATTAAATTCAGTGTCAACCCTATGTTGACGTTTTGTAATTAGCAAGCTAGCATTCTCTAAATGAAAATTACAAATCTTACAGAAAAATAATATTTAATTAAACTCAATATATATATATATATATATTGTATAAAGCTAGCTTTACGTTTGTTATCTAAAATTATATTTTATGATTAGTATCACTTGATGAATATATTTTTTTGTGGGCAGACATTTGAAAAATCTCACATAAGTAATTTCGGGACGAAATATTTAAACATGGCTCTTCATCAAGAGGAAGTGAATATATATATATATTCCACACGCATACCAACTTTTCATCCGATAAAACACAATAGTTTCGAAAACTCAGTTATATAAAATGCTTAAATACGTACATATAATTCAAGCAACTATATTAATTTAATGAAATGAATAAAGTCAAATATCGAGGCACATTTTGACAAAGTCAAATCAAACCAAATTTAAAACAATAAAATATTCCAAAAATCTCACACAATTAGAACTGCATTGCAGTCTATCGAAATTATATCAACTGTAACATACGTACTTTATATATAAAATAAATTAAGCGTGAAATTTGCCTTTATAGAAATGACTCCAATATTAAATTCAAATATATATAAATTAAATATTATATTTATAAATTATAATTTAAAAAGTATAGCAAAAGAAAGACTAATACACGATTAAATGCCACCGAAAACCAAAATAACAATAAGAATTAATTAGTAACTAAATTAAATAACCTGAAATAACAATAATACTTCAATAAAAGCAATATATATATATATATATATATATATATATAGTAACACATATCGTATAAAATGTTTAACTATACATAAAAATAAGAAGAAAAAAATACAGAAAGAATGAATAAAATAGGTGGGGGGAAAATTATGATTGTAAGTATATAGTTATTTGGGTATAATGTACCTATAATATGCATTAATATTGCATTGCTTAATACTTGGCATAAACAGTATATCCCCCCCTCCCCCCAGTCAAGTTTGGCGAATGTTTTGGCGATACTTCCTCCATGGAGAACTGTGATTGGCTCCTTGTTAGTACGGAATTCACCAGGGTGTCGCCTAACGCTATAAAAAATATCATTTCTTTTTAAAGTTCTGTCAACACAGTTGTGTTTATTTTTCGCTTCGTAGAATTCAGGTTGATTTCAAACTATTTTTCACCTGTTGTTAAGAATCAACCCCATTAGTTCTTAGAAATGAATTCATTACATAGTAAGTTTTTTTGTTCAATATTTTTGTAAACTTTTAGATTTTATTTTATTTATTTTTATTAATAATAATAAAAAAATTATATATAAAATATTTTGCTTCATTGCATATATGATAAATTTGACCTAAGAATTTAAATTATTTGAAGTTGAATTTTACTATTTATTTATTTACTTCTTTTTAATAAGATAAATACTCTACAAATAAAGGTTTAAAAGTAAATAAATAATTAAATCTACTGAGAAAAAAAAATTTACATGTACATTTATAGCTTATAAAATATTCATATCTTGTTTTATTAACATATTTTTTTAATAGCTATTTTATTGTCTATTTTAAAATTTAAAAATAGAAAAGTACAATATTGCTTATTATATAATATAGAGCTTTTATTATGATTTATTATTTTCTATCTACTTTCTTGTCGTAAACAAAGATTTCATATCATTATGAGCGTTTTACTCATTAGAAATTGATTTTTATTTATGTTATAAATGAATGATTTTTTAGAAAGTATAATAACATTTAAAAAATAATGATTTACCAATATGAAAATATACGCTTATTAGAGGTTGAAGATAAATCTTTTATTCATATTGCAAAAGGCATTATAAATCATCGCATGAATAAAACTTTGAACTTTCTACATTATAAAGAACGCCGCTATAGTATTTTCATTTTTCTTTAATTAGTCAGTATATATATATAATTATCAAATAATTAACTTTCGATATTAAATATTTACGTGAGACTTCTGATTAACTAAAAAGAACATTATTATATAATTGTCAAATAAATAACTTTTATTATTTAACATTAAAGTAAGACTTCTGATTAACTAGTGAGAAAATTATTTATTTATTTTTAGATTTTTCAATTTTTTCTATTTGTACAAGGCTTAGCCAAAACAGACTAAAATATCTATCCTTTCGCTTTATGTGAAATCAGAAATATAATATCGATTAGGATATACATTCCAATGTGATGACGGTTTTCTAAAATTTTCTAATAACTGTTTAAATATGATTTAGTATAAGAAAAAAAGGAACCAATCATTAAAATTTACGAAGGAGAAAAGAAAAATTCTTCTTAAATTAAATATTCTTATTTATGCTTTAGCGAAATGTGTTTAAATTCCTTACTGTACATATTTATGCTAAGTACATCACAAAAAACTTCCAGCAATTACATTTATTGCAACAGTTATTTGATGTTATGTTGAAGTACTTTTATATGTGTTGAATATGCTGAAATAGGTGTGTGTTTGAAGTTAAAGAATTAGAGGTATTCTGTAAACATTACACGTATTTCTTTACTTTTTGAAATTTGTACTCATACAGTTGGGAGCTGCATTTGTCGAATAGATAATAACTAATATTATATATTTAAAAAAAAGTTAATAGCCAAAATATTAATTTTCTTCTCTTATGTAGTAAAATGTTGCCTATGCATTTTTTCTTTCTTTTTTTGAGGAGGGGGTGATTATTATTATTATTATTTAACAAATACTTTAAGTAATTACATTTCTTTAATTATGAAATTTAATTTTTAATTTAAGCAACTTATTCTTCTCCCTCTCGTATGTATGTATATTTTTCATTTCATTCAATCAGACAGCTTTTAGAGATATTAACAAGTCTTTAGAAAATACGGATTTTGAATATTTTCCATTGAAATATATTTAACTCTTAGGAAAGGATTTTCCACTTAATCCTTAAAAAGTCCTGATAAAGGCCGTTTTTACCTTTTCTGGGGATAGTAAGCTTTCAAAGATCGGATATATTGCAGAAGATGTTGTACATTAAAACGTTTCATATCGATTAAATACTTGGAGACAGACATTTTTAAAGTAAAATAAGTATAGAAATTTTACTAGCTGTAATCATTTTAACATTGCCCGTTGTTATTTATTTATTTATTTATTTATTTTATAAATGCTGAAATCGCCAGATATTTTATTGGAAATATAGAAAATCAAGTATCAATTCTCGGTTTTCTGCAAAGGAAAAATCATTTTCTGGAGATCCTGTCAAAGTTGACATTTTAAATCGATTTTTGACAAGTGAATAGGATTAAAAGATTATTATAAGCTGGCAATATTCTAACTTAAAAAGTATCCTATTTATACAGAAATGGAAAACGTATTCAATGTCTATCTCCAAGGGTTCTTTTGTTTAAAAATTATATTCTGTTTACAAAGCTAGTTTTTATTTATTTTTTTTATTTATTTTTTTTTTTTGGTCATATATCCCCCCCCCCCTCTCTCTCCTTCTCGATAATCTGCAGAGTACTATAAATCATGAAATTTTCGTAAACTTGACACAGGTTTTAATCAGCCAAGTTTCGCTTCCAAGTTAAATGAAAGAGTAAGAGATTAGGATTAGTCTGACAATCTCAATGACATTAAAATTTTTATTGGTAATCTTACCTTTGCTATGCGAGAAAACATTACAGAAAGCAATAAAAAATTTTAACTGTCTCGATAATAATAAATGAAATTATCAAGAATGTTTTAAATTAATAAAAATGATTCATAAGCGTGAAAAATTGAACAAAAAACGAGAGAGAGAGAAGAAAAAAAGCATCTTCTATGCCTCTGACGCTAAATTAAAATCTGTAACCGAGGGCTTATTTTTATTTCTTTCCCCTCAAATAAACCTCAAAATTGTAATAAAACTTTATTTGTCTAAAAAATATCTTAAAAATACTTAGATTTAATTTTTGAGTTCTGAATTTATTGTTAACCCGTTAGCGCCCAGTGTCCTCATTTGAGGACAGCTAATAAAATGGCACGTATATTTTTTGTGGTTCCTTGGAATGATTTCTGCTTTTTAGTGACAGTTTATAACTTCACTCTAAACGATCCCTGAAAGTTTTATGTGCCTACTATTAATTATTATTTCATAATTTGGATAGTCATTTTATGATTTTTCATTCGTCGCACATATATTTGCTTTTTGCGCAGGTATACTAACTTAAATCAAGTTGAATAATAATATATATTATAATACTTTACTTTCGAGACCTTTGTCAACATATAATAGGAAATTAATCTGTTATCTCAAAGTTTTTTCGCTAGGACACAAAACGTCAATAAATGAGGATAGGCTTTAAATTTAAAACTATCAGAAGAATTGTTTAAGTTAATATATTTTACTGTCAGTTGCCTATATTAATTTAGAAGTGAAATAATCCGAAGCAGGTCGTTTCGACGCCGACGGTTCGACGCCAACGTTTCGACGCGGGGTCAGTTCGACGCCATATGTTTCGACGCGGGGTCAGTTCGACGCCATATGTTTCGACGCGGGGTCGGTTCGACGCCATATTTTTTTTTTTAGTATTTTTATTTATTTTTAGAATGAGCATGCAATATGCCTGATATGATATATATATATTTTATATTATATATATGAAGCGTGATTCAAATAAATAAGTAATATGACTGATTTTTATTTATTGATTTAGCGATTGTTTGCACGCATATTTGAAATAAATCAGCATCGGTATTCTATCGTCGCATTAAATGGAATTCTGCTATTTTGCTAATTTTCTGCTAAATGTCTGAACTTTATTCGTTCAGTTGATAGCGAAGGTTGGGGGGGGGGGGATTGCACTTGTCAAAATAGAGATAGAGTTATTGACAAGCCTGTAATATGTTTCAAAGAAAGAAGAATAGATAAGGATAAGCTAGTTAAAATGCAATAAAGTTTGAAATATGTTCAAAAACTTTGGAATTTTCTTAAAATTGCAATTAGTTCGGAAACGTTATTTGCACTTTTGAAAGACTAACAGTTTAGGACATTCTTTGAGGATGTCAAAATAATAAAGTACAACGCCAGGTTTTTCTTATCAACGAAATAATTCCTGTTGAATTCTTGTTATAGTTTTTTGGGTTTCACATTAACATTTATTATATATCTATTATATCAGTCATATTACTTATTTATTTGAATCACGCTTCATATATATAACATATAAAATATATATTTTATATCAGGCATATCGCATTTATTTGAATAATGATGCAAACTTATTCTAAAAATAAATAAAAATACGAAAAAGATGTATGGCGTCGAAACGACCTGGTGTCGAACTGACCCCGCGTCGAAAAGTTGGCGTCGAAACGTTGGCGTCGAACTGACCTGTACCGGAAATAATCAGCTAATAATATTTAGCAAAATTAATTCGGGAGTTAACAGGTTAATTGAGACTACTCTATTGTTAAGTTTTCTCCCCACGAGCAATGTTTCGAGTACTTTATAGAGTACATCAAACGAAATCTGCAGCTATATAAGGGCTGTAGTAAATTTAGTTGTTTTCACTTATACTTTGATAGTGAAAATTTCGTAATTGATAATTAAAATGTAGATACATTCTTCGGCAGTGCACTGAATTTTAAAATAGAGAAAATTTTAAACAGTTTTTAATAGCATCTTTCTATGTATGTCATTTCATTATTAAAATTACCGTACGTAAAATAATAAATCATTCATGAATATACGTTGGTAGTACATATGGAAATTATTGTGTATTATTAAGACGGAGGACTATTAGTCTCAATCTACGGATAAAACGTTGCTGCCAGTTTTACGATGGTTGGACATTTATCGAAATCGAAAATATAATTGAATAATTTGAAAGCGATGTTATAATTTGAAAAAAAAAAAAAAAAAAAAAAAAATCGATACTGATTATTATAAATTTTTTTTTCTTAAAAAAAAAAAAAAAAAAAAAAAAAAAAAAAAAAAAATTAGTATATTTTAAAATGATTGAGTTGATTTTAAAATTTTTTGAAATGAAAAAAATTCACGTGTAATATTTTATATATTATTATTATTGATCGTGATTAAAATTAAATTATATTCTTCATTAATCAAATTATCAGGAGTGTTTGTGTTCAGGGCTTACCCCTGATTTCAAGGTTTTCAATCTAACCCAGCTGTATTTTCATATTTCCTATAAGTTACTTTTTGTTTTCATTGATTGTTCATTTGTCATCCAGGTGATATGTGAATGAAATGTAAAAAGATTGAATGCTTCTGGTCTAAATAGTTTGAGTATCATTTGATGTTTTGGGTTTTTTTCTAATCTGAGGCTCTAACTTTCAGGGTTTTTACCTTTGAGTCACAATCACCAATGATATTATTAATTTTTAATAAAATATTTCTATTGTTAAAGTTGCTAATTTCAAAGTTAGAAGTACATTTTTTTTTTTTCTTTTCGAAAATAATTAAAATAGTTTTATACAAATATATATATATATATATATATACATTTATTATTATTATTATTTCTATTTAGTTTTTTCAGAAATATAAAAAATAACGTAAAAATAAAATAAATCATAAATCAATAAAGTAAATCATCTAAGAAAATAAGCTTTCAAAAACTATTTGAAAAATATATTCTCCATTTTATTATGTTAATAGAAAAAGTACATACTCCTCAAGGATCACATTTCTAAAATCTCATTATAATAAAATATATGAAGTTTTTTCGCAGCTACTTAATTTGTATCATTCTTTTTCGACACTCTTCCTGTAAAACTTGTTTCACCTTTCGGAGGCAGTTTCGACTGAAAAAACAGCGGATCTTTTCACGCGCTTTTCTTTGTAATAAGAGGAAAATTTCATTCATAAATAAAATTGTGGTCATATTTACATACCCCGTAAGTAGTTTATTGAGAGTTTTAACTTTTTAATGTTTTTTTTTTTTTTTTTTTTTTTTTTTTTTTTTTTAGTACTTTGTATGAATTTTTTAAGTATTAACATATGTTAAGCATTCAAACACAAAGAGAGAGAAAATATAAGGTAAAGGCACCAGTATTCGCCACCTCTAAAATTTGCACCAGTGTTCGCCACCTCACAAAAGAATGTTAAAATAACCGTTAATTAACATCTACGAATTTGAATCCACTCGATCTAGATTCTCCGGTTTTAGGTACGGTAGATTCAAATTCATATATGTTATTAAACGCTTATTTTAACATGCTTTTTGTGAAAGTGGCGAGCACTGGTTTCCTTAACTTATATATTTTTTGAAAAGGGAAAAAAAGCATTGTTTTCTATAAAATAAACATAGCACATACAGAATTTAGAATTATTTATTTATTTTACCTTATTTTTTGTCCTTATATAATATTTTAAAACGTTATATACAGAATGTACAGAAAAAAGGGGGGGGGGTATTTATGATTTTCTTCTATTTATATAAGGGAAAAAAAAATAGTGATTTTTTTTCATGATTGGATATACTTTTATCGTAAAATTTAAATATTTAGATATATTTTATATTAGCAGGCTTTGCCCGCTTCGCTGGTAATTTAAAGGAAACTCTTTTCTATATAGCTTTATAAAAATAAAATAAAACAAAATACTGAAACACTATTCGTCCAAACACTAGTCAATTCTGTTTTGAAGAAGTGTGCAAAATTTAAATAAGAATTGGCGCATAAGTATTTGGAAAATTGTTTTCACCGCTTTTCTGAAGAACCTCCGGAAATCAGTACCCACCGACTACATTTTCGAAGATTTTTTATTAAATATTATTTGAATGTTGCTCTTTTACATGCTCAAATTTTTTAATAAAAAAACATATTTATTATATATATATATATATATAAGAAAAGAAATAGAAAGACAGCCCCCCCCCCCCCTTCGAAACCCATGTAACCCCTTGAGGTTTTATTTGTTATAATAAGATTGAAAGGATATCACTCGTGGAGATATAGAAAAAATATTTTACAAATTTAAGCCATTTATTTCTCTAAAAATAAGCCCTCGAAAATTATCTTAAGAATAGTTAGATAACTGTTATATATATATATGTCATTTTTTTCTAACTGAAAGTATAAAATAAAATTTTAATAATAAGCGATATCGGCAAATTTATTATTTTTTTATTCATTCATTTTTTTTTTTTTTTAATAAAATCTTTTTTTTTTTTTTTAAACAGTTACAAATTAAAAATTGCAAGCGATATCAATTTCATTAAGACAGAATTTATTATGTTTAAGATAAAGTACCTTTATACTAATAGCACTTACGTACGATAAATTACGACATTAATTAAATCCCCCCCCCAAACACCCTTTTTACTTAATCCAGTGAAAACAAAAATTTTGGAAATTACAGTGACAGAGAAAAAACCTGTAAATTAAAATCATTTTCCTCCGTAGACAATAGGTTTTAATATTTTTCAAATTAATTTTTAAAGAAAAAGTATTTGTAAACATGCAAAACCTATAAATAAAATTATATTTATTCAAAAAAGAATAAGAAACTTTATCATTTATCAGTCTGTTTCTTTTAGGATGATTGCACTAATCAATATACGGACTAGTAATTTTACAATAAAAGTAATATTATAAACAGAAAAATAAATTTTAAAATATCTCTCAGTTATTCTGACACTTACTTTTGTCTTTTGTTAAATAGTTTCTCCAAGATAACCTTATCAAATTCAAATAATAATAAATAAATAAATAAAAATAATAAATAAATATTTTTAATAATAATTATCTAAATAAGCAACTAAATTTTTCTTTGATTCATTTATCATGTACATTTACCTTAAGTGTTGTAGAAACTTCTCTTAGTGTAGATTTTTTTTTTTTTTTTTTTTTTTTTTTTTTTTTTTTACCTTACACACTTTTAGCATTCCATATTAGCAACACACACACACACACACACACACAAATCTTTCTACTTTTATTTTTTACACTCTACATAATCTGATGTTACGTTTATAAACGAGCCCTATAAATTCACTTGACATTTTACGTACATATTTCACAAATGCATACTAAAGTCAGATAACAATATTAAATGGTAAAAGTTTATGGGGAGGGGAAAAAAAGTAAAGAAAATTATTCTTATCTTCCACCTCTTCGCTTACCTGTGAGAACAGTTAAAATAAAATTAAGCTGGGTTTGAAGTTTTTGGCGCAAATAACTGAATATTTCTATCCGTGAGTTTAGTTGATATATATCCGGTTTACAACTAAATCCAATGTCCAAACTTTATCCAATGTATACAAGTTTTCTACAAACAAATTTCTAAGGTTTGGGGAAAAAAAAGGCGAATGACTTTGGTAAGTGAGTTAACAAAACAGGAATTTAAATATATGAATCATTTGGGAATTTTATTCCATTAAAGAAATAAGAGGAATTTCTGCCTATCATTTTATTATTATTATTTAAGTTGCACAATTTATATATATATAATATATATATATATATATATAATAGTTCCGGGTGATACGTGCTTTTGCTTTCTTTCTTTCTTTTTTTTTTTTTTTTTTTTTTTTTTTGATTTTTTTAACTTTCATAATTTCTTGGAAAACAATTTTCATTTTACCTAAATTTAATAGTGTTCCTAAATGTAATTTTACTCATTGCTCTCCCAGGACCTCCAATAACTAAATTCTGCCGATTCAACTACTATCCTGGAGGATGTAAGAAGAAATATTGTTCATTTAAGCATATAAGTAAGTCCTTTACACTATTTCTTTCTTGAAAATTACACATTTTACATGAAATATTATATTTTATAATATAATTAAAGTTTTGTTTGATGAAGTTTACTTGTGTTTAATATGTTAAAATACATTTTCTACATACATGAGAAACTTTCAATTTTCTTTTTATCAAAGAAAGTAATTATATTATAAAAAAAAAAATGCAAACGATAACTAGAATTGAAAACATGCAAATAAATAAATTAATTAAGTACTAATATTAAAATGATTAGTTTTTCCTTTGATAACTATTTAATCCTTTCGTGAGAAATGGCTAGGGGCATAGGACAACTCCGCCGAAGCATAGGACAACTCCGCCGAAAAATTTATCAGCTGTTTCCCCCAGCAGGACAACTCCGCCGCATTCCTTTCTGTCGTTTTCCCTCGATAGGACAATTCCGCCGAATGAGGGGGGAAGACATTACCTTTGGCGAAATAAAAGTTGGCGAGAATGCTAAAACTTCAGGCATTCATCTTTTGTTAAAAATAAATACACAAAAGAATGGTAATAATCTATATATTAATTCGCAAACATGAAATTTGTTGTACGTTTTTAACATATTAATTATGGGGGTAGAGGATTGAAAGTAGCATTGTTAGAAAGTTATGGTTAATGAGAATTTAAGGGAAAAGAAAATCTCTTATTAGAATCTCAAAGAGGCATTCAAAAATACCTTTATTTTTATGCACTTTTTCATTTTATACACGAAATCTTTTGTATTAAAAATTTTTATAGAAGAAAGTTGTTCAATTTGTCAATTTCTTAAAATTCAATAAAAAGCATAGGCACAGTAATTTGTATAGTTGTAACTTCCCTATATTTTCAACTACAGATTTTTCATTTTATAAGGCAACAACCTTTAGAGTGTTAGAAATGCTTATTGACTAAACGAATGCAAAACCGTAATTTAATACTATTGAACATGGAGGCAAATAAAAAAATATATAAAAAAAAAGATTTAATTTATGATTTATTAGTTTTTATTATTATTATTATTTATTCATTTCTTCATGATGTAATTATTATTATTATTATTATTTTTTTTTTTTTTTTTTTGGTGATTTACGTCAGCTATAATTGGAAAATATTTATTTATTTTTTTAAATATAAAACGTAATGCATTCTAATTAACTGAAACTTGATTACTTATTTTTGAAAAATGTATTTATTACTATATGCTGATTCATTATGAATGCATATTGGACGAAAAACGACACTGCTATGTACTGCAATTTAACTCTATTTACGGAAATACCATATCAGCTTTTATGCTATATACCGGCAACAAAGTTGCTATATAAAATAGATATCATGAAATCTAGTAGAGAAAATACTGTTTTTGGGTCAAATTTTTGAAATTGAGTTTTTGTTATATTTATACGTTGTGAAGTCCCTTGAATCCGAAAATCATGTTTTTGCGGTTGATCTATGTGCCTGTTATTAGCATATTCTAAGAACAAATAACAGCAGAAAGATCTAACTCGCTATACTAAATCTGTATCATATAGGAAAGCTGCACTAAAGTTTTCGTTGAGATCAAGCAAATGATTCGTGTTAGTATTCCAATTAGATTCCAATTAGTATTTCTAGTATTAAATTGTACGGTAAGCCGTGTCAGTAACATACCAAACTATTATTAAATTGTTGACACATTATTTCGATACAGACAGTATTATTTGCTATTGAAATGATCAGAAGAAGAAAGTAAATGGATACAAATGTTCATAGGTATATGCATCGTTACGCAAATAATAATCAATGAAACTATAATAATCAATTTATAATTTTTATTGCTAAATGTCGTTCATTTAAATGAGTTATTTGCGGACATTTCTGTTCCATAATTATCTTCTGTTCCATAATAATCTGTCTTCCATCATCGACCCAGAATACCATAATAAAATTCTATATACATTAATATGTGGGCTCGTTTTTTTTTTTTTTTTTTTTTTTTTTTTTTTTTTTTTTTCAGTCTCCCAACAAAATCAGCCATGTTACTAAAAACTATCTTCTGAATGTTCCTCCAATATCAACTAGTATGTTGTAACCACCATGAAACTTTCTTCTACATTTTTTCCATACAAATTATTTAATAAAATTAATATTAAAACTATTTTCCACGATATATACAGATGGAGATGGTTTTCATCGCACAGAATTATTACTGTTGTTATTTCTGTTATTTATCACTGTTGAATAAAAAATTTAAGAAATTAAATTAAAGAAAATAAGTAAAGAAAATTTAATATAAGTTAATATAAGTTAAGTAATATATATTTGAATATTATGTTAAGTAAAGAAAATTTAATTTCTTATTTATCCTTTAATAATTTTGTAAATGTAATCGGAATAATTTAAATTAAGATCTAAATTTTTCTTAAGTTAATTTTTACTTGAATTTTATGATATTCAAGTGCTACACGAAAATTAGAAATAAATTTATTAATAGCAGAATTTATTAATACGATTAAATAATTGTCAAATAAAAGAACGTATAATAATAATGAAAAATAAAATTAAATGCATGTTTATGAGTAAAACATTTTACTGATAATTTGGTTAAAATCTATTTTACTTTTACTCATCTTTCCAAAGCGAGGGGGAAGGGCTCTTATATAATGCTCGATGTGGTGCCAAAGTGCAATGCGTCGCCAAAAATGGAAATACTGCTGCAGACCCCCTCTTCTCGTCTCAGGAAAATGGCGCGGCGGAGTTGTCCTCTGTGGGAAAAAGGGGGTTAAAATTCTCGGCGGAATTGTCCTATGAGGGGAATAGGGGATTAAAATCTCGGCGGAATTGTCCTGTTCCGATGGCTAGAAGGTCTAACCACTATCTTTTGAAATTTTTTATTATATTAAATCCCCATGCATCAGCCATATAAGTTTTATGCGAATTCAGTATATTTTTGGCTATAGGCTTAAATATATACAGAAATTCACCTATTATTTGCATACATTATTCAGCCACTGTCCCTGAAGAAGTATTGTTTTAATGTATGCTTTCATTTTTGGATTTTGAAATTTTTTTCTTAGTTAAATTATCCGTTTTTTCATATTATATTTCATTTTTCTTCCTGTGAAATGTTGGAAGAGGTTTTTCATGATATATATATTTATATATATACATAGTCTTCGCATACCTAAAGAATTTCTATGGTAAATAGATCTTTCTACTCACTGACCCTTACTTTCTACTCACCTTCTGTCTACTCACTTTCTAACCCTTAAAAGGGTTAAATTCTGAAAATTATATTTATGGCATTTTTATACATTTTTTTTAATAAGTTTGATTTATTAGTACAAAAGTATTATCAATAATTTTAACAAATGGTCTAACCTAACCAAAATCAGCTTTTTATCATGCAACCTTTTAATGCGAAAAGAAATTTAATGATTTATAAAATTTAAAAAGAAAGTAAAAGCTTTTGTTACATTGGATTGTGTAATCATTTGTTTGTCCAGTTGACATAAATATCCTTTACAAAAATTGTTATATTTTCAAATTTAACAGTTACTAGTACGCCGGTAAGGTTAGAGTACTTACATAAAGAATATTTTAAGAACTTAATGATGTCCCATATTATGCAAAATTATCAAACCAAAGTCTAACTGTTGATTTTTATTTATTTATTTATTTTTTTTTTTTTTTTGTCGACATTTTTAATATTTATCACATATTCCTTTTCTAGTTTTGAACTTATATTTAAATAGTTCATATATATCGGAAAAATATGTTTGTAATGTGGGTTCAATATTTTTTTTTTTTTTTTTTTTTTTTTTTTTTTTTATGTTAAACATATAAAAAAATATATATATGCTCTTGGAAAGGTAAAATAATGACATTTCTATATATTAATAAAATTATACTTTTAAAAAATTAAAGAACACGCTTTTATAGAAATGTGAACTAAAAAGCACAAAATATCTATCTTTATAGTATTAAAATGCAGGGTAAAAGGAAATCGTGTGAGTGACACACACTACAATATTTACATACTTTTAAAATCTTTAGTAAATAATTTAGAATTAAACAAAAACCATTTTTAAGAAATCTCCCCTGACTGGGCGCGAACGTTAGACCTTCAGGTTCGTAGCTCGGAGCTTTAACTCACAGCCACGGCGTTCACGTAGGGAAAGTCTTTTTTTACAATATAGATTTTTTTTTTTTTTTTTTTGCTTCCAGAGTGGTCACAAACATACATACAGGTGAAGCTAATAAAAGCGCGTTAAAAAGGAAGAGAGTAGACACAAACCATTTGTCCAGTAAATGAAGCAATGCGTAAATTTCCTACCAAACCTGAGTTTAGTCATTAATTTGACAATTATAAAAGTATTTCAGCGAAATTTTCAGCACATTTCCTTTTATCTGAAAGAAATATAACAAAAAAAAAAAAAAAATCGGAATCGCCAGTTATGAATTTTAAACGATATCCATCTAAAATGTTCCTTGTTTTAAGTGATAGCACATTACATAACCAGCCACTGTTTTAATTAAATTTCACATAAAATAAAAAAGGCTTGAATGCACGATTACAAATAATTATTATTTAAGTTATGAACAAAAAATGTAGATTCTAATTTTTGCTTTAATAAATATATTTCTAACCCCCCTTTTTTTTTTTCTTGTTACAAGATTTAGAGATTGTGTTATATTACATTACCCTATATATGAATATTAGGATTACAAAGAATGTGTGCTCTATCTTTATGTGATATATTTTTTCTTCTTTTTCAGATGTGGCAGAATCAAAGATTGTTAAAGAAAATAGTGTAAGTGGTATGTATACTTTCTTTTTTTCCCTGCATAACGTTAAAAAACTTTTCTATAAAGCTTTGGCTGTTTTTCCCTTTTTTAATATTTTTAAACTTATTAAATTCCTACATGAATTTGATATTTTATTTTAAATTTCTATGCTATTTTTTAATAAGAGTTCCTTACAATTAGGTCTAATTTACCTTTACGATAATTTTCCCTCAACACAAGGTTTAGTTCTGGATTTATAAGATTAAAGTTAGGGTTTGTTAATTCATTTAAAAATTGTTTACCATTAAATACACTACCTTTCCATAAAGGACCGGACACTTTCAATTTGAGGCGTATTTTGAAATATCAAATATCTCAACAAGTACTAGACAAACTATCTTGAAACTTCAGGGGTGTAAATAACATGTTATACTCCATACATTTCAGTTAAAGTTTTGCTCCGAAAGTAAAAGGGAGACCAATAAAAAATTAAAGAAAAATGAAAGTGTTTGGCATTACCCTGTAAAAAGTAATAAAAAGTAATACTTGAAATGCGATCTAGCTGTAGTATGTGATTATGGGGCTCTTTCTTACTATCTGTATAAATTTGAAATATAATGGTTTCTTTAAAAAATTGAAAAAAAAAAACAAACACCTTTGTAGCTATAATACGCAAGGTATTAAACTCAATACAAAGCTATTTTCAGGAAATTTGAAGTACAGTATTAGACACAGCATATTGCAATCAGAATGAAAAAAAAAAAAATTAAATATCTAATGAATTATGAGCATTTTTACTAGATAATTTTTAACTGCGCATGGGCATTTAGTGAAATTTCATTTGCATAACTTAATAACCAAAAGTATTGAGCTACTTATATAAAAACCCTAAACAAGTATTGTGTAAACTCAAAAAGTTGTACGCGTTAGAATGTACTAAATTTCAGTTGTTCCCAAAAATAAGAAAATTATAAGGGGGTTTTCTCAATATTTATTTATGCTCATCGAAAACTGTATTACCAATCAATGAATCAAAAGAAAAATGTGAGTAAAGTTTAGCTTTTCTTCGAGAGAAACTCAATGCTAGTTCATTCTATCGGGTACAATTTTTTGAGTTTACAAGATACTTGCTTGGGTTTTTATACAAGTAGCTCATTACATTTGGCTGTTAAATTATGCAAATGAAATTTCGCTAAATCTTACGCAGACGCTGTCAAAAATTATTTAGCAAAAATGCTCATATTTCATTAGATATTTAATATTTTTTAATTTTGATTGTAGTATGCTGTGTCTAATATTGTATGTCAAATTTCTAGAAAATAGCTTTGCACTGGGTTTAATACCTTGCGTATTATAGCTAAGAAAAATGACTTATTATTATTATTATTATTTATTTTTATTTTATGCTATTTTTTAAAAGAAACTATTATATCTCTCTGATTACATGTGATAGACATATAAAAAAGTTTATACAGATAATACAGTTTATACAGTCCTATAATCACATGCTACATCCACATCGCATTTTAAGCAGTACTTTTTGCAAGGTGATGCCAAACACTTTCATTTTTCTTTAATTTTTTACTGATCCCCCTTTTATATTCGGGGCAAAACATTAACTGAAACATATGGAGTACAATCTGTTCTTTACACTCCTGAAGTTTCAAGTCTAGTACTTTTTGAGATATTCCAAAAAACGTGTGAAATCGAAAGTGTCCAGTCATTTATAAAAAGGTAGTGCATAAGCAGAGTTGCTACAGTACCTGGAAATCAGGGAAAACTCAGGGAATTTGAAAATCTATTAAAAAACATGGAAAACTCAAGGAATTTCAAAATTTATTGCAAAAACAGGGAAAATTCAGGGAATTTTGAAATTTTTTGGAAAAACAGTGGAAATTTTTTTCATAATGAAATACTTTTTTAAATTTTAGTGCTTTATGTGAATCAATTGTGGTTTTTTTTTCTTCAACTATTGTAAGTTAATAAAATTAATCAACCCTAATAAATATGTTCAATTGATTTGTAAACATGTTAGGTTCTAATGCTGTGTGATTGTGTGTCATCTATTTTACTTCTAAAAGAGACAGGGAAAACTCAGGGAATTTTTCCTCCTGATTTGTGTAGCAACCCTGATAAGTATATTTGGCATTTAAAAAAAAAAAAAAGAAAAATGCAAAGCAGAATGCTTATTAGTTAAAGTATACAAGAACCTGAATTATTTCTAGAATATACTATTTTATATTCAATAAGTAAACTAATATTTTGCGAATTTCACGAAATTTTCCTGTATATTACATTAATACAATTCAGTATCAATGTAGTATTAATATTACGGATACTAAATTTAAATTTATCCCACTTCTACTCAATAGAAACTAAAATATAGCTCTAATGTCTGTTTATTCTCAAGCATAGAATAATATCACTCTTTGTTGAGAAATTTCAGTCAAAATTAAACCAAAATAGTTTTTAAAAAACTAATTTGGGGTGATTTTGCATGATAGAGGCTGAAATATAGATATGATTTAAGTCACCCCCCCCCCCAAAAAAAAAAAAAAAAAAAAAAACGTTATATAAAAGCAATAGGGTGACATGAAAATAAAAATATAAATAAATAAATCAGTGTCAATTTTATGATAAGCAACTTATGTATTAGGTTAAATCTATCTTATGTATTATTATTATTATACCCAATAGGTCGTGAAATAATGAAAAATGCAACAGGACAGGACTACTTGTAAAGTAATATGAGCCGAAACTTAGTCAACATTTATTTATCTCATAGTCTGAATAATATAAAGTTTTATGGAAGTCCCTGCATTAGTTCTGTGTTAAATCGTCAAAACACACTGTTACACATACAGACATATTCTAAAAAATAGCCAGAGTTCAGGATATCCTAAAATATTTAAATCCATTAAAAATAGGAAATGGAAAAATTTCACAAGACTGAACATTTTTCTTATATGTACATATTTATATATTATTTGTACATTATTATTTGTATATTATTTGTACATAAGTATATATTATCCTTATCTGTTTATAGAACGGATAAAAAAAAAAAAAAAAGTAATATAAATAGTTTTCTACTTTTCATTTCCCCTATTATAATGTAAATACTTATATTTGCACTTTTTTTCCCCCCTAGGTAAATTAATCATGAAAACAGTGACAAGGTTTTCACTGAAACGGAAAAATGTTGAAACAATAGGTAAGAATACTAAATAACATTTCATTGTCTTTTATTAAAATACATTTTCATTTTGCAGCTACTTTATTAAGACATGCATAAAATCTGACGAAAAAAAAAAAAATGCTTTATACAAAAATGAATAAAACTGAATTTTAACGATATCATGTAAACATAAAATATCAGTGTTTGGTGAAAAATTTACACATGTTTATATTTCATTTGTAAATAAAACTTCATAGCATAAATATGTAAACAATATATTCTATAAATATGTAAATAATATATTGTTTCAAAATATTATATATTGAAAATACCATTTTTATGTCTTTTATTATTTATTTTTTCAGATAATATTAAGAATGATAAAAGTAGCAAATTTAAATTAATAAATTGCCAGAATCCTCAGAAAAAATTAAAGATTGAAGAAAGGTAAGTACATAAGCAATTTTATATTTTGTAAGATTTTTTTCTTTTTTTTTTTATTGAAAACTAATTACAAAACACGTTATGTCTTTTAAAATTTCTTTTTAATGTATAATCATTAATTTGTAACAATATTTATATACAAGTTCATTTTTATTTTTTTAATTTACAAAAAATTATATTTGCCATGTAAATTTATAAAACAAACTAATCAAATTTTAGTAAAATAGAGTTTTACAAATTTTTAAATATTTTAAGAAATAGAATGGGTGACCAGATTAGTCAAAATATGTACAGACCAGCGAAATCTTAAAATTACTGGTCTGGTCCTGCATACCAGTGACCCAATTTTCTTAGTTTCTGACCTTCTTTAAGATGAAACTTAAAATATTCAAACTTTTTTTTTTTTTTTTCAGACCACTTTTAAACACAGAAGCTAAAAGTGTGAAACCAATCTGCAAAACAGCTGAAAATGAATATTTCAACCAAAATGATTCATCAAATAAAGAAAATGAATTTCATAATGAATCTATCAATGGTGAAAAATTAGATTATGAACCATGAGGTATGGATTTATTTATTTATTATTTTAATGAGATGTATTTGTGTGCAAATATTGAATTATTTTTGGGCATTATTCATTTTCTAATAGTGTAGGATAAGATAACATATCACAATAAAAAATAGCAGTTTGAAAAATAAAATTAAATTTCTACTTAACCCTTTAAGGATCCCTACATATTTTCTTTCGAAAATTGATAAACTAATTAAAAAAAAAGGGCTATTAGGCATAGCTGATTATAAATATGTGAAAAGAAAAATCCAGTATTTTTTACTTTTGAGAAGTTTTTGGTTTGAAATTTTTATATTTAGATAATAATTAATTTAATAAATAAAACACTTTGAAAGTAACACTATAAAGTGAAAAACTTTGCAACAGTTGTTTTGGGTGAAAATAATAACACAGTCTTTCATCGGGTGGAAAAACCAGACACGAATTCATCATCAAAGCAGCAAAGAAAATTGCACATTGTACTAAAAAATTGAAAATGATTTCTGTATATAACTTCTTCTGAAAAATCATCTGTTGAATTTTGGAATAGTTCTGCTATCTAACAGACAGAAAAGGAACAAAGGTTTAAAAACTGATTAAAACAAGGAGAAAATATTGAAAAATTGTTGCATAAAAAAATGTTAATTGTTTGGTTTCAGCACGAAACTAATGAATGTTAAAGAATTAAAAATTGGTTTTTGTTGATTGCCCTCTATATAAAAATGATTTAAATAGAAATCCTATTCAAATTTACAACTCAGAATCAATAAATTCCTTTTTTATGTTTCAAAAACGTAAATCAAATGATAAATTAAATTATTTGATAAAATAAACTTCTCAAATAATATTATAAAATAATTTTTTTTTTGTGTATTCCCTTTAATATTACAAAAGCATAAACAAACGATTAAATTATTCAGTGGATAAAGTATGTCATTAAGTTAGAGATGTTCATTATTAATAATTTAATATTATATGTATAATATATATTTTTTGTCTTAAAATTTCTTTTTCTTATAGTATTTGAAATTATCATACAGTTTCATTATATTAATATAACAGTTTAAAATGTAGATTTTACTTTGAATGATTGCACACTTTAATCTGTGCTTAATAAAAATTTCATAAGAGTGCTGATTATTAAAAGTTATTTATAAAAGTTTCAAATTCCTTGTAATACTTGTTCAAAATATTCAAGTGAAAATTGATAAATAATTTCTTCTACTAAATTTTTAATTGTGTGTATACTTTTCTCACAGCGATTTAATAAAGCTATCTAAATAATAGTCATTTCTCTTTACAAAATCATTTGTACCGTAATTTCTGGTGTATAGTCAGTCCACAGGTTAGATAAGTCAGTTCTGAACCAGAAATTTTATTAGAGAGATAAATTTATATTTGTTCGAACTGTTTCTTCGATGAAATAAAGGTTTTTCTTTTAAATAAAACTTCTGGTGGAGGAATGACACCTCTTACTTGCGGACTATACACCAGAAATTACGGTAATTTATTATTATTATTTTTTTATTAAACCATACTCTAAAAGTTGTACCCAAAATTAACTTCAGGGTGCAAAAGAATGAATACATCAAAAAGATGTGTAAATTTTCAAATCAATATAAGTGTTTTATGTCTTTCATTCATCTTCAGTTATATTATAAATAGTTTAATTTTTTGTATTTTTTAGGTAACATCTAATTATGTATGTTCAAATTCATCCTTACAAGGAGTTCTACAATTTGGTTGTCGAGCATTTGGAAGGAATCCTGAATTAAATATACTGTGAAGTCTTATTACGTTTTCAAGGAATTGAAGGTGTTACGGTGCCAGGTTTAGACAATTGAGAAGAAATTTCATGCTATAAAGTTGATATTTTTAAAGAAGATATTGGTAGTCAACAATTTATAATGGTCTTGTTTTCAGTTATAAGTGGATAATTTCTTCACTTTCTTTTTTATTGTATTTGGATAAGTTATTGTATGTGACATATACTTTTACCACTTAATGATTTTTTTCATTATTTGTTATCAAGTTCTTTTTATATTTTAAACTATATTTTAATTCACTTTTACAAAGTGAAAGATAAAATAAAACAAAGTAACAATTGTTAATCTTCATTTTTTTTTTCTTCAGAATTATTCAAATATAAATATTTAAGATACAGTAGAGCACCGACTATCTGTGCATTTGGGTGGCAATCATGGATAACCTGAAAAACAGAGTAAAATGTGATGCAAACATGAAAAAAATACTTGGTAGAACAGTATCAACCCTATTTCTAAAGTAAAAAAATCCATTTCTTCCTAAAACCATAAAAAAAATTACAAGTAGGCCTATAGAATTACAATGCACAGTAAACATGCCAGTAATTTTTGACTTTTGCATTGTTGAACCTATTGTATTTTCGTTGTTGTTGGCTTGAATTAAAATTGGGTTTTTTGGAGGTTAGTAATTTAAATTGTTTTTTGAGACTCTCACACTCGTGGGTAATCGATACTCTACTGTATTAAATTCAACACAAAGTGATAAAAAAATTCCTTTCTATTTTATTTATAATCAAATTAAGTTAATCTGAACATTTTATGTATTTATTCTGCTGTCATTATACACATCTTGAGGCAGAATGATTAATACTCTGGTCTCCAGGTGCCACGTTTGAATTCCAGTTCAAGCATACATGTTCAGAGTCGTGGTTATATAATAAAATTTAAGTTGTAAGTTTAATGAGCCTTAAAGCTCCTCTCTCCAGTGGCGTACCAAGGATGGGGTGGGGCGCCTCGGGCCTCTGGTCATATGGGGGCCTCCATAGGAAACAACCTTATAGTACATGTATCTGGTGAAGTTGACATGAAGTTTTAATTTTAAACATTCTCTTCAATTCCACTTTAAGCCGTAGGTTCCTATCTAAAGAGCCTTAATGTAGAAAAAATGCCATAGAATGACAATTTAAAAAAAAAAAAAAAAAGATAGAAAAGAAAAGAAAAAACTCATTTATGCAAAACCTGTCTAAGGCAGGGCAAGTGGGACCAATACCCCCTAGCCTTCTTGATGGATTGAGCTTCTGAATCAATCTTAAAACTTACATGAGTGTCTTTCTCTAGAAATAAATTTAAGTTAAAAAGTGCAAGGGAGCCTCAATCTAAGAGGGGTTTTAGTTAGGGGGCCCCAGTGAGACTTTCGCCCTGATTCTCGAGAGTTGTAGGTCCGCCACTGCCTCTCTCTCTTACAATTTCTCCATCTCTGGTCATGAAATCTCAAGCAATTCTATGGGGAAATTTGTTTATAGAATTACTCATATACCTATTATATATATTTTTTTTATTCTGTTTTTACACTCGGAAAATCCATAACCCTTTAATTTGTTCTCATTTACTAAAATCTGACTTTTTAAAATATAAATTGTTTAATTTTGAGTTTAAAAATACGAAAAATTAATCAAGTGCATTTTTCTCATTTTTTAGCTGTAAAATTGAAATATTAAAAATTTAAACAATGAATTAATAAGAAATGAGTAAATTTTCCAAATGTGAAAAAGGAATATAAAAAAAAAAAAGATTATGTAATGAATGAGTAATTCCATAAAGAAATTTCTCCATAGAGTTACATGGGATTTTGTGGCTGGAGACTGAGAAATTGTAAGAGGAAGAGGGGAAACTTAAATTATAAAAAATAGACTATAGAACGACAACCCAAATGTAACCTTTTGTTGGCATTACAGGAAAAATAATTCAAAATTTAAAAATAACTCTTTGAATTTCACAAAATCCTTTTGTACAATAAAGTAAGTAATTATGCATTAAATGGCCTAAAATTTTTATCCCTTGGTAATATATTTTTACTTGAGTTTTCTTTTTAATTTCAAATTTGTACTTTTATGAAATAAATATTATTAAACAAACTTAGTTTGTTTCAATCTAAGGTCATTTTCATCACACACCAATAAATCCAACAATAAAAAAAAAAGAAAAGAAAAAAAAAAGCCTGATACAGTAGAACACTATATATATGTGTGTGTGTGTGTGTGTAATAAATAGATATTAAAATATTTCAAATATTTAAATTTAAGAAAATTTCCAGTTTAAACAATTGAAATGGTCAAACTGAAAGCTACTATGAATCTAATTAAAATTGACATAAATCAAAATAATTGGAAATATTCTCAATAATAAAAAAAAAAAAAAACGCACCAAGGAGTAATGCAAACTAGATACAAATTGACATACATACAGGTTTCGATGGAAAATGCAAAATTTTAAAGTTTAGCTGCCATCGAATGAGCATGCGACGCTGCAGCACATCTTAACTGTGCAATTGGCAGAATATTAAAAATGAGAAATTTTGATTCCAGGTCATAAATTCTTCAAGAATTTTATTCTGTCTACTCAGAAAGACAGTAACTATGCCTCGCATACAGGTGGACAAACAACATGAGCACATGTCAGCATTTGAGTGTGGTGTGTAGTTGGGCTCAAAGAAGCCAGTTGGTCTAATCTGCAAATTTTTTGACAATTGGATAGGAGTGGTACCACTATTAGATGATATTAACAGGAATGGGTGAATCATGGCCGAACACACTGTCAGGAAGGAAGTGGTCGGCCTAAAGAGAGGACAGAAAGTGAAAACCAGTCAATCTTAAAGCAGTACTCAAAGCTCCACTTCATCATTACCATTGATCCTACGTGCAACTGGTACTTCAGTGACTTCAAAGACCCTTAATAGGTGGTTCAGTGAAATGGGGTTGAGCTCAGTCCTCGGATTTCTCTTCCACTGAGGACGTTTGCAGCATTCTAAAAAGGGTCCTACGTCCTACAACCAGCTCGGGATTTTGCCAATATAACGCACCAATTGGACAGAATTTAGCACGATACTTCACAGGAGCACATCTGCCAACTCTGTCAATTAATACCAAGCTGAATAACTGTGTACATAAGGGCCAAAAGTGGACCAATATGTTTATTCACTTTGTGAGGCCCTTTCTCTTGATTAAATCATTCAAATTTTCTGAAACTGTAATCAATTGTTTTTCTCCACATACACATCACATCTACCAATTTTTGGTCCCATTTGGATAACTCCTTCTTGGGGTTTCTTTTTTTTTTTTTTTTTTTTGTTATAGGGTGTATATGAAAGCATGCTTCATTCCTAATGTTATCAAGTGAATGATAAGAAATCAAAGCATGCAAAGTAAAAATGAATTTTTTTTTTATAAATCAATTAAGGTATTTTATGCATCTTCTTTTTTCATTTAATAGTAAGTATAAGAAATTTGTGAAGCATTTCCCATCATGTTTTGAGCTCTGAAATAATGGAAAAAATATTATATTATTATAGTATAAAGTACCCAATAGCAGAAAAGGCAAAATGCGAGACTACATTGCAGATTTTTTTTAGTCTGCAGATTATTTCTAGAACAGTATTGTACAGAGATTCCAACTGATTTTGGCAAGAAAGATAGCGATTTTCAATCTTTCTCCATCAACAGTATAAATATTATTATTTATTTTAAATACGTTTTATTAGATTTTAGAACCTATAAATAGGTAAAATCGTTCAATATCACCTCATGTAATTTTTTGTGACCCCCACCATCCCCCCGCACTAACAATCGGTGATGAAACAGATTGCATAATCCTTGCAATTTCCAATCTTTCTCTCTCTGCAACATAAATATCAATATTCTTTTTAAACTTACTTAAATAGATTCCAGAACCTATAAAGAAGTAGAATTGTTTGGTGTCTCTCACTCATCTCATATATTTGTTTTAGTCTTCTCCCACGCCTCCAGTTAACGATCAGTGATCAAAAACTCTACAGAAGCATCGTAACTTTCAATCTTTCTTTATCTACAGCATAAATGTTAATATTCATTTTAAATATGCTTTATTAGATTTTAGAACCTATAAGGAGATAAAATTGTTCAGTATCTCTAACTTATGTAATTTTTTGTGATCCCCCTCCCCACAACTAACGATCAGCAATCAAATGTCTTCCAGTCTTTTTCAATCAATGTTCATTTTAAACTTATTAGGATGAGGACTATTAGTTTCAATCTGGATTTTTTATAGACCAGATTGTATAACACCAAAATAAATTGGAAATATCAGTTCTATCGTTACAAATTCAGTACCAAATGAAAGGGGTGCAAACAGTTTTTTGACACAATTAGATTTTTTAAAACTAATTAAAGTATGAAATTTAGATGGCAACACTTCATTTTAATTCATTTCAGTCATTTTAAAAAGTATGTGGCCCAGTTTTACGGTAAAAAAATGAAATTAAAAATAAATTAAAATAAATTAATTTTCTGTCTTTGACAGAATTTTTATCGTATTTTTTTCATTTGATCCTAGAAACCTAAAAAGAAGTAGAATTGTTCAATATCTCTCATTCATGTAATTTTTTGGGATCCCCCTCCATTACCATTTGCTAATGATCGATAATGAAACCCCCTGCAGAAGTCTTGTCATTTTCAATCTTTCTCTATATGCAGCATAAATGTATAGAACTTAATTAGAGGTAGAATTGTTCAATATCACCCACTACTCATGTAATTTTTGTTATTGCGTCTTTGAATATTTACAAGATCATGGACAGGGGTATTTTTTTCTTATGCCATACAAAGGATAATGGTTAAGGCCAACTCTTTACCTAGCTGTATGCAATTAAAATTTCATAACTACAATGCTTTGAGATGTCTAACAGATTAATAACATTAGATAAAACTTGTGATAAAAATATGCTTACTGAATCCGGTATTTATTCCCGTAACTAATTGTGAAATTATGTTATAGATTATTTTCTAATGCCTAGTGTTGCAGATTGATAGAAAAAATTCTGTTACTGGGATAAAGTATTACATATATTAATATTATAAATACTTTTATAATACTTATTTGTTCACTAAAAGCTAAACTGTAGTCAAATAATGTTCAAACGAGCTTCATAAAAATAAAAATTTTATATATAAATATTAATGCCCTATTTAATCTCTAACTTAATCAAATAAATATTAATTCTCTAATGCGATTATGACGTGTCAAAAGTTTAAGCACAGCAATTTTTAATAAAACTTCACTATTTTAATATCTCACGATTTATGTGTTAATAATAACAGTCTTAACACCATATTAATGAAAATTTTGTTTTAAATTTTATTCAAACCATGGAGTTTAAGTATGGTGCATAAATGGCTCTCAAAAGTTTAGGCACAAAATTGTTTCCATATGTTTTTACCCAATAACATAAGCAGTTGCACATACAAATTATTTCTGAGTTCATAAGGAGCATCAGACTGTTTAAGTGCTAATAAAAAATGGAAAAGTTGAGATAATGTTCATGTGAGGAAGTGTTATTTAAAATTACAAGAGCAAAGCTGAACAGTGACGGTATACGTAATTTAACATCAAGTGGCTAAATATCAATAGTAATAATAATAATAAAATAAAAAGGAATTTAGATTGCCCTGATTGTTTTGCATATTAGCAGCATGACCACCCCCCATCTCAAAAAGTACATTTAGTAAACAACATGATGGTAATTCTGCCACATGGGTGTGATTTCTTTTAATAGTGAAATGTCCCTGAGTTTTCTCAGTGGTTGTCTAAACTTTGAAAACCATCAAGATATACTTACCAATCATTTACTTTCTGCAGAAGAAATTTTAAATTCTTTAAACTAGACGAGACCTCAACCCATGCTTCTAATTCAACAACAAAACAATTTAAGGTGAAAATGATATTGGTTTTGGACTGGCAAGCAATTTGTCTGGATCTAGACTCAATAAAAAAACATATTGGGAAATTCAAAGTTTACTGAAATGATCTGTAGTGTTCTTTAGTTAAATATTTGAAATGATACATTGAAAATGTTCAGTTTAAAATTAGCTAGAAAAAATCAGAACCTGATTTTATCAATGCAGCGCCATGCATATCAATTCATTCAATGTGATGGAGCAATAAGAGAGTATCAAATTTTTCTTTCATACCTCTATAAAAAAATAAATTCCATACTTAAACTTTTGACACATTATTGTTTGCTCTTATATTAAATTCCATAATTTTAATGAAAGTTTGTAGCACATATGAGCATGAAATATTCAAACCACAAGTTGACAAATACTTTATACTTGTCATGCTAAAAGCTTTAAACACAATGTTGCCATTTGTAGATAAAGCACTATCGGTGAAATTATTTTATCCCATTCATAAATTACTCTTTGGAGCTTTATAAAAATTTCACACACTCAGAAGTTCTCTAATATTGTAATATCTTTGTAAACTTTTGTTTACATAAACATTTTTCTGGAAATTCTGTGGTTTCTGTCATACAATGCCCTCCTATGGGAAAAATTAAACAAATTTTTCTAATATTTTTTGCTACTAGTTTTTAATACTTTTTATATTACTTTGCGAGAATACCATTTGCATCATATTGAAACATACCTTCTTCTTCCCTTTTTATAAATTTTTAAAATATTTATGGACTTATGGGCCACTGGCATTTACATTAAAATGAATAATCAAATATTATTTAGGAAATTGCTATTGTCTTAAAACTTACAAATCTTTTAAGTTCAGATGATTTCTCTAGTGTTGAATTCATGTTATATATTGATTTAAATGAATATTTTATCAACAACTCCTTAAAAAATTTCACTATAAAGTAATTTGTAAGCAGAGCAAATAAGGCACTCTTTTACTAATGAAACATTACACTATCTCGTTAAGAATTAGTTGATGAAAACAATTGTTTTGATGTGGATTACACTGATACATGTGCCATCAGAACAAATCACTATTCCTGCATTCTCATTGAAGATTAATTCATTACATTTCACTTTTACTAATTGATAAAATATTAATGGTTATTTAGCCAAGAATGTCAACAAAGCCATCTGTGTATTAGAGGAGTAGGAAAGGCAGCTTATGATTTTATAACAATTGTTCATATTTTGTTTAGTTAGATTTGTACAGTTGGAATCCAACTAATTTAACTGCATAATATAAATTTAGATAATTGATCTCATTTTAGATGACTGAAACATATTTAAATATTTTCTTGATTTAATTTATTATGATTTTAGTTTTACCCAAACTTTGAATTGTAATGATTATTACAATTCAAAAAATAAACTATCTTAGGTTTTAAATTAAAAATTAAATATTTTTCTCAATTATGTTTCAAAAGATTCAAATTATCTACATAGCTCAAATATCTTCTATTTATAATTTGTTGTAAAATTTGTAATACTTATTAAATGTATTAAATTTTATTACAATGTAAAATATATAGTTTAACTATATATGAAATAGTATCGTGTATTTTAATCAGAAAACTTTCAATAGTTTTGTATAACTTCTAATTAGATTAAAGTAGAGCCTTATACAGGGAGATGATGAAAAAAAAATAAAAAGTAATAAATAAGTACATTTACCCTCTTCTCCTTTTGCACAAGAGCAAATTTTTCAAAAGATGAAAACTTTAAATAACTGAAGTTTTGATAAAATTTTCTTTTAAAATATAAATAAAGAATCAAAGTGATGTGTATTAGGCAAAAAGAAAATACAGAAATAAACATTTATTTTACAAAATTATTTACAATTTATAAGATATTCACAATATTTTAACACTTAAATAAATGGGGGGGGGGGAGGGAACTTTTTTTTTTAGTTCAAACAAAACTTGTCGGGTACATGATAATGCAAAGATGTATGGCAAACAACATACTTTTATAAATCAATTACACATTATGAAAAAACTAGTTAAATTTGTACATAAAAAATTTATCACAGAATTTACAATCCCTCTCGACATTAACTAAGGAGATAAAGCAAGCTAAATTGATTATATTAGATACTTTGTATTTATTCCTAAGTAAAAGTCATAAATGCATTGGATTAAAAATGAATAAATAAAAATACCCTAAAGCTCTGGATTACAAATTTATTATCTTCTTAAAGTATAATTAGATTTGATAAGGAAAGAGGGAGATGAAGGAAAAGCAATGAAAATATAATAAAAAAAAATTATAATATAATTATAATAAAATAAGCCGCTTTTATATAATTCTGAATAAAAGAATACATATTGCAAAAGTAACAGAAAGAATTTGGAACGATAAACTATATATGAATGTAGGTAAATTGAAATGTATATATATATATATATATTTTTTTTCCTAAGATTATTTAGCAAAAGAGCATATAGGCAAGGAAAAATACTGCATGTTTATATTAAAGATCGATAAATTTCTGAAACAGCAAGACAGAGATATATCCTTTTTTTTTTTTTTTTTTGACTAGAATTATGACACACAAATTGTATTATTATATTACAGTTTACAAAATGTAATTTAATGCATCTCATAAGAAATAAGCAAAATAAACAACTATTTAAAAAGAAAAAACAATAATTTATACAAATATAGGCTTATATATAACATTAGGAAATGTGAAATTTATACAAAATGGTTTATTTTTATTATAAATACAAAAAATAATATTTTTGATCATAAACAACAGAATTGTGATTTTTTTTTTTTTTTTTTTAATTTTTTTTTTTCAAATCTATAGAATCAGAATAATGGTAAAAATTATTTTTTATTTACATATATAAAATATTGCATTGAAAAAGAAAATTATTGCTTATAATATTTTGTAATTTAATGCTTTATTATTATTATATTCTTTTAAAAATATTTTTCCCAAACAGACACTATGATAAAAATTTTATCACTAACTATGCATTGATTAAAACACACACTGATATATATTTTTTAAAAAATTTCTTAAATAAGAAATTCATCAAATAATAATAAATGTAAGGTTATTTCAATACTACATAAAATTAATAATTTACTTATATAAAATTCAATATATAAGATTTAAAAAAAAAAAGTATTTAAAAGCCTTATTCTTGAAATATTATTACTTTCTAGTAGAATTTTCTTCAATACAGTATATGCACTTTGTTCTTGGAATTTCTTATAATGCATATGCTTCATCATAAGCAATGAGTGGTTTATTTTTCTTTAATTTTACTAGTATGTTAACACTGAATGTAGATGCTGCTGCATATTTTATGATAAAAATCATTGTCTCTTGTGCTTGGGATTCAAATCACGATTAGATTTGGTTTTCTGTACACAAATATATTAACTGACAACAACAGTAAAATAAACGACATTTTAACAAAACATTCATAGCTTTATTATTAGGATTCATACAGTGTTGGGACATACAGGATGTCTATATATATTGCAACTGATTAGAGTGACTAGATTGCACATCAATGAAAAAAATCTATTACATTCTAGAAAATTTTAATGTTCATCAAATACTTTTGTTTGAAAATCAAGCTGCTAAATTAATATCATAAGTAGTTGGTAAAAATGTGTTGCTTCAGTAAATATTCATGAAGACTGGATGAATATATTATTAAAAAGTTGAGAGAAAAAAAGATGTTTCATAAGGAATCGGTGACGATTATCTTCTCCATGCTGATGTAGTATGTTTTTCTTTTTCTGTAATATGTGTATCTCAACATCTTCTTGCATGTACTTCTTCTTTAAAAATAAGAATAAATAAGAACCTAAATGGTTTGAAATTCAATTCAACAATGCACACTGAATATTTTCACTGGTGGATTGCAGACAATTCTAGCATATTACTTTGGCATGACTTAATACTTTGAATTTTGGTAACATAAATATATTCCAATAATCATTAATGATATCGAATTGATTTGTTATTAATCTATAGAAATTAATAATAAAAAAATTCCATTAATTTCATAAACAGATAAGTTATTTTTCCAATTAAGTTACTTTCATAATATTGAGTACAGATACTTTAATGTCACTGAATTTTATCAATGAAGTCTATTTTTGAATTATCATATGCTACACTACAAATATTAATACAAAATGCAGTTGAAAGTCCTTTTTTTTTTTCCCTCTAAGAATCAAAATGCATTTTGGAAGACTTTATAATGGTCTTACAATTCCAAGTTCTTAGCTCAGAATAATAATTTTAAACCAAGAAATATTGTGAATAATAAACATGAAATAATACAAGAGACG
Organism: Salticus scenicus; assembly: GCA_963930645.1. NCBI lineage: Eukaryota > Metazoa > Arthropoda > Arachnida > Araneae > Salticidae > Salticus > Salticus scenicus. Next base: position 246,465,854 of record OZ005648.1, read on the forward strand.
AGAGAAGACGCTTAATTTGTTTCACAAGAATTTCAAAATGTGAACTGAATTTGATACTCCAGAGATAAACTTATAAATATTGTTAATATTTAATATGTTGTAACTAAATACTGCTTTTAGTAGGAGAATGTTGTAGAGGTCAAATGACACAGTAAAAGTAAACCAGCTTGTATTTCTACAGTATGTATGACTATAATGCAGCAATAGAAGTTCTTGCTTTGAATAAGGAGTCATTAAAAATAAAAAACAAAGTTTAAATACTAATTCAGAATCTATTTCTGGTAATCATAGACAAGCCATTAAATTATTATATAAAGGCAGATTATAATGACTATGTGGCAGCATCAATCAAAAATTATTTCATATTCATTATTAGAGAGAAAAATTTCATCACATTCTCTTTTTTTTTTTAGAATAAAAAGAATGTTACAACATGTCACTTGCGGTTGGCAGCAGTAAATATTTCTCATTTTTCTTACAATATATCACTTTCCCTAAATATATATGGAGACAGAATGGATAAACTGCAGAGAAAAAACATATTTAAAAAAAAAAATCTTCGTTGCTTCGTAATATCAATAAAGATTATCTACTCCATGTTGATTAAGTATTTTCTTTCTTTTCTTTTTTTTTATTCAACAGTCTTGTCATGAAATAACAAAACTATTTTTCTTGCATTCATTCAGCGTAAAGTTTTAACAAAATTTTTAGAAAGTACATGAATTAAAAGTGTTTGTAAGGTCAGTGTAATCCAGCGTACAAAAGCAAATATTATCTGAAATAAATTAATGGTGACTAAGACATTTGCAACGATATTAAATAACATTTATAAAATAGCAATCAACATGTGTTGTATCAGAGTAGAAAATCATAATGTAAAGATAAACTTTTTTTTTTTTCTTTCTTTTTCCAAGTTATTTTAACTGCTAAATTTTTACACATAAGGTCAAAAACAACTTCTTGCTTCTAATCTATATGAGTTAAAAATTCAGAATCCGTTTTTTTTTTTTTTTTTTTTTTTAAATTAAATCCTACAAAATCACATACATACAACTGAAAAATCATCAATACTCAATTATTACCAGGGCATTTAAAATTTTTTTCATTAATTCAATAGAGGATGTGTAATGTGAATATAAAATATCTCTAGAATTAAAATTTTCTTCTGAAGCAGATCTTAAAGCAGAGCAATCATTTACATAAGTTGATCCATGCTTCATGATACAGCTTTAAATGCTATAAGCATCAGATTTTATATTTAGAAAAAGCACAGCCAATCAATACATGCATTTTCCCTTGTATACATTGCTTTAGAAAGAATAGGCTTTGGTTATGTAAATTGATAAAAATTTATTATTTAATAAACTTTTTTTTTTTTTTCACACAGAGAATAAGACACATCACAATTATCAAGGGAAAATAAAAATCAACTCTGAAAAACGAAAAAATATATATACATTTCACATACTTATTATGTACTAACATAGATGTTAAGTTTAAGAGGACATACTTCACATTTTTGATACATAAATTGAAATCTTTCACAACATTTTTTTTTTTTTTTAAGGCATTTTAACAACATAACAAAGTCAACAACATGATAAAATATATATATACAGATGATTTGGAACTTTTTTTTTTTCTACTTTAAATTATTAAATGTATGATGAGAACAATAACATAACTACATTAATGAGATCAAGAAAAAATTTCATTTTGAGCTGTAATGCGTACATAAACAAAAGAAGGCAGTTTGGAGGCTCACAGCAATTGCCACTTCAGCTACCCTTTACGCAAATGGATGGAAAGATTATAGGCATTAAATACATACACATAATAATAATGAATGATGATCTATTAAGCATAGTAGAAGAGCAACAGATACAAGATCACTGAAACATCAATGACCAATATGATTAAAAATTTCTTTGAGATGTTCAAAAAAATGAAATTTTTTTTTTTTTTTTTTAGATCAGAAGTAGTCATTTGATTATAGAAAACTAGTATAAATTCAATGAATTTCAGAGTACATTTCTGTAAATTTACACATAATTTATGTTTTGATTACCTATAACATAAACCAAAATAAATAAATAACCCCCAAAGTGGCTATTTTGTATTTTTCTGTTTCTGAAGAAATTCAATTAGTTATAGGTAAAATTCTTTTCAATCTAAGCAGAAACACAAAGAATTTTTGAAGGTTTGTCTTCGAAAATACACAATTTTTTGTATTAAGTCAAAATAAAATGGCGATTAAGTATGAAATACTTAGTTTGTCAAAATATCTCTCAAAGATAGTCACTTTAAATGTCAATTTTGTGGAAGAATAAAGACATAAATATGATAGATCAGCCAATTTTTTTTTTTTTTTTTTTTTTAAAGCTACAATCTTAAAATGTTTAAAAAATGTATAAATAAATCTAGTAAAATGATTGTTTTTGCAAACATTGTTATTCAGTCTATAAACCACTGGCATGATTTTAAAAATATAAGTATAATGTAAAAATGCACCACTAGAATTATAAATAATTCAACATTTTAAAAGTTTATCATGAAACACAAATGCAATTTAGAATATTAAAATTTCTAAATATGCAGTTAAATGCAATTTATAAAATAAACAATTTTTACAACATATTAATTGCTCATAAAAATTTTACAAGAAAATCAAATTGTATTCAGAAATATATGATAATAAAATTATCATAAAAATTATTCCCACAAACTCAAATTTCAGAACCTTTATTTTTTATTTTATTCTTTTGATAGATGAAATTTGAGATTTTCTCTGAATAATAACAGTAAAGTTATATAATTTGCTAAATAATAGAGGTGATGACTGGTTAAAATAAATGAACTAACACTGTCATCCAGAGCTAACTGATAAACTAAAAAAAAAAAAAAAAAAATCACAGCTATAGATAATATTCAAATAAAGGACAAGTAAATGTTGAATTAGTTTGAAAATTAACCAACATATAAATGTTTTTAATAGCTATTCAACTTCTATATACTTAAAGAATGATAATATTTAATGAGAAATAATTTGAAACAGTACAAGATATAACATACACTGATTATTTATTTACTTTTCTTTTTGTTTAGTATTTGCAAACTATACTGAGGTATGCAGAACAAATTTTCTGGTAAAAACAAAGAAAGTGAATTTATATAATGTATTACAATGGAGGTTATTTTGTACTGAGAACAAAAAACATAACTAGAGGTGAGGAATTTTTTAGCAATTTTTAGCAGACAAAGATTTTTTTTTTTTTTTTTTTTTACCATCCAGTAATATACAACACATAGCTGATAATCTTTACAACAGAATTTACGTAATTGTAAAATGAACTGATCATTTAATAGAATTCTTTCAAGTTCCCAAAGCATGATTTCTTAAAACATAGTGTTCAGTACAGAATATTAACAACTTAATAAAATCTAAAGTAGTTGCTTATTCAAACACTGTTCCATGCTCTTTGGCAGAGTCTTTTTTTTTGGTTATTTTACACAACTACACTGCTGTTTTACATTTTTTTTTTTTTTTTTTTTTTTTTAATTGAATATCGGCAATGAAACTGTCTGACTTATAATTCACTCTCCACGTATGAAAAATTACTTGCTGGTGATGCGTAAATCAAGCATTCCCCAACTCCTGAATATAACTATACATCTGAAGGCAAATCTTATGCCTATAATTTGTGATCTTAGTACTTAAAAAAAAAAAAAAAAAAAGAAAAGAAAGATTGCACATTATTTAACTATAGCACTTTGAATTATAAGTGTATTACAGAAAGCATTACATCAGCCTGGTGAAGGAATACATTCAACAGCAGTGGTCAGAAAATTAAGCAGTTAATAAGCATATTAGTAGAATTTACTACCAACATTTTTTTCATCACAGCTTCAAAAGCACAAATACAAATATTTGTACAGATAACATCTTAGGAATAATAAAAGTTTGCAATAAAGTGCAAATGTAAGTACAAAATAACTTTTTCAAACATTGTTAAACTGAAACACATTAAAGAATAATTACAGTAGATTACAAATGAACATGATTAAGCTTCTTACATTGCATGATGATAAAGAACAACTCATTTTGCTGAATAAATTATATCAGCATATGTTAAACAAAATAGATTGCATAAATGTCTTTATTTATTTATTAAAAAAAAAAAAAAAAAAAAAAAAAAATCTTTTGACAATGAATATGCAAAGTTTTTGTGCCATGTGTATAACATTTATATAACAAACAATATCAGGAATACCGACCTAAATTAGGAAAGAAAAACCTAATTACACTAGAGAATCAACTCTCTAATAATTGCTCAATTTCTAATAGGATATCATCCGATTCTTTAATGGAGGGATCTGGCTCATAATCTAAACTTACATTTGCTTCATTTAAAAGAAAGTTATCTATATCATCAACTGATGTTTTAGGAGTCAATTTCTCTTTATCACACACAAATTTATCAGAAGTTTCTTCTTTAGAAAGAGGACTTATTTCTGTTGCTATTTTTTCCGATTGTTGAGGAACTACAGATTCCATTACATTTTCCACTGTGGATGTTATTTCCTTAGATGGAGATATAGAAGGTTCACATAATGTTGTTGATATTTTTCTTCTGATGATTGGACGGAAACTTTTAACTTGCCTAAAAAAATATAAAAATTAAATTTGAAATAAAATGAAAAAAATCTTTATAATTTTTATTACTTTTCAAATTAGAGTACCTTGAAGATCACAGATTTTTAAATTTTTATCAAAAAATCTTAGTAAATAGAAACTTGCATAGTTAATTTTGTGATATTATTACACAAATCAAACTATAATAATTAAAACATATATTATAAAGGAAAATCTGCAATAGATACACAGCCCAATTTCTTTGAAAGACCAATATGCATAAACAATTAATATAATAATATTACTATGAATTTTTTTTTTTTTTTTTTAAGTATACCATTAGAAACCATATATTAATCTTCAACTTTTTAAATCAAATTTTTCTAATTTAACCTCTTTGGGATGAGCATGCTGTCAGGGGCGTAGCGTGAAAATTTGATTGGGGGGGGGAGACTCAACATTTGGCGCCCTTTCGAATTCCTCATCTGAAAATGCCATCCATATACTTTCAAGAGTGTTGCCATCTTTGGAATCGAGGGCATAGGCCCTCTCGTCGGTTAATACGTGCCCCCTCCCCTCTCCTTCGGGGCATATTTCTAAAATCGCCAAGGAAAAAAAAAAAAAAAATTTCCCATCCATTTAGAAGCTTTTTTTTTTCCCCCTCCATTTAGTTGACTTTTTTTTTTTTTATACATCTTTCGAGCATTCTAAATTTTTCAGCAAATGTATATATTACTACACAGACATGAAATTCCTCTTACATTTTTAGCCTATTCAATAAAAGGAAGGGCTTACGTTCGAAAGATATGGTTAATGTGCTTTGCAGAAATAAATACATATATATATTCTTGTATGAGACTAAGCAAAAGTATCTTTCTTAGGACAACCAGAGTATTGGTTGCCTTAATCCAGGGGTGTTTGCATTCCGGATTTTTTATTTTATTTCCCACCAGTAACTTTTTAATAGCGATATTAGTAGTAGTTTTCTAGTAATATTTAGTAATTAAATATAGCCAAAAATACGATTCGAAATTACTGGTGGGAAATGAAATAAAAATCCGGAACGCAAACACCCCTGCCTAATCGTTTTGATTTTTCTAAAACTAACATAATTTCATCTCCTGTCTTCCCTTCCTATTTGAATATCCATGAAGATTTTTACATGTTTAAAAATTCGAAAAATATTGTTAATGATATTTGTTACACTCCGTTCTTGTCTGATGCTATGAAATTACTCACATAAGTTCGATTTTTGTTTAATTTTGATATTTTTTAAATTTTTAGATTTTGTTACATTTTTTAACTAATTTATTTATTTATTTATTTTCTTCTTTTATTCCATTATTCTGTAGTGCTGACTCTAGGGTAATTTGGCAGGGTACCCTTTTAAATAGTTTTTAGCACCCTGTGGCCCTTTTTCAACATATTTCAGCACCTGGCGGCCCTTTTAAAAACATTTTGGTACCAAGTAGCCTTTTCTAACATTTTAAATGTTTAGAGGCCTTTAGATATTTTTTCCTGACTTTCAAACTTTCTTAGCAATAGTTCTGCAGCATTCCTGGAATAACAAGTGCATACAGCCTATATATACATACAAGGAAAATTAGTAATTTACTTTTGTTACGTACAAAAATCATAACATAGAACACCGCAAATTATACAAATAATGCCCCTTTTTATTGAATTCACCCCCAGGCGGCCCTTTTATTTTAGAGTCAGCACTATTCTCTTCACACCAGTATTTATGTTTACTTTCATCTGTATATATTTTTGCTGTTCACTTAAAACGGTTTTGTGCGTTGCCGCTTTGACTGCAGCACTTGTGCCTACATTTTTCGCCTGGCGAAGGATCATGTGTTCTTTCGAACCGAAACAATTATTGCAAGTTTATTGCATTTTATGGTGTTTATTCAAAGTTTTGTAATTATTGATTTTAAACGCCAGTTTTGTAGTGTTTTCTTATTATGAAATTAGGTATTGTTCACTCTTAAGGAAAAAAAAAATCAGTAATTTATTTATTATTATTATTTTATATGTTTAAACCAACTAAAAAACGTTTTTCTTTTTTCCCATATCATGTGAAAAATATTTTATGAAATGTAGTAGCCATTGCTAAGGAACGCGACTCAATTACCGCATGCCTTTATATGGAAAAACAAACTAAAAAAAAGTCCCGTTGTTCAAAATTAAATCTTTTTTGTACAGAAATTTATGGAGCCATCTCTTCCGCAGAAGATAAAAATTGTGGTGGCTTGTCTTCGGACCGCCACTGGGGCATTAATCCCAAACCTTCGCCAATTGCCCGATATGTGTCTATTAATGAAACGTTAAATCAGCTTCCTCGCGCTATTTCATGTCAAGAAGCACTAGTTGAATTCTATAGACTTATAAATATTTCAAAGCCCTTAAGCGATGAAACTAAAATTAAAAAAAAAAAATGCTTAAAGGATCACTTAGAATCAAAAATTGTTAGTGAGAAATCATTATAACGAAATCAAATCTCATCTAATTTCGTTTTTATACAATAGCCATAATGTAAAATAAACTGCTTTTTTTTTTTTTTTTTTTCGAGCTAAGGTCTTGAAAAATCGTAATTTTAAGTTTTTGGAAGTGAGAAAGCGATTACGCATACTTACGAGTCAGTTGTGAGTATCTGAAATGGGAGAAGGGTGCCGCAGTCGACACAGAGCATGAATTTGCTATGGTCAGAATTTTCAAGGGTCGTTGCACGGTAAGCGAACATGCTGTTGTAGGTGCCTGAACAGGGAAGGGCGCCGCTCAGCTGGAGTTTGCTGTTAACTTATTCTTAAAGGGTCCTGAATACAATCAGAGTTTTCAACAATCTTTTGCACGGTAAGCGAACAGACTATTGTAAGTGTTTGAAATGGAAAATCATGCCATAGGCGCCCTCAAACAGGAATTTGTTATAATCAGATTTTTTTAAGGGTCGTGAATATGGAGAGAATTTTGAAGGATTGTTTGCACAGTAGGAAAATAGGCTGTTATACATGTTTAAAAAGGCTGTTTTAGGCGTCTAATTAGTGAAGAGGACGCCACCTAACGGGAGTTTGCTACAGTCAGACATTTTAATGCAAACTTTTTTTGCTGGTAGGTGAACCAGTTGGTAGCTGAAGGCAGCTTCTGATGCATAAAAATCTTAAGTGTTTTTGGTAACTAACGATAATCAACAAAATTATGATCCACTTTCAAATGAACTTCAAGGTACAAAACAGCGCCCCAGAAACCTCATTATGCCTTTGTAGGTGCCTGAACAGGTAAGGGTGCCGCTCAGCTGGAGTTTGCTGCTAACTTACTTTTAAAGGGTCACGAATACGATTAGAATTTTCAGTAAGCGTACGTTTTGTACGGTAAGCGAACAGGCTATTGTAAGTGAACCAAACGGGAAATCATGCCATAGGCGCCCCCAAACAGGAATTTGTTATGATCAGATTTTTTTAAGCGTCATGAATACGATGAGAATTTTCAAGGGTCGTTTGCACGGTAGGAAAACAAGCTGTTTTATGCGTCTTAAGTTTAGAGGGCACCACCTAACGGGAGTTTGCTACAGTCAGACATTTTAATGCAAACTTTTTTTGCTGGTCGGTGAACCAGTTGGTCAGCTTGTGATACATAAAACTCTTAAGTGTTTTTGGTAACTAATGATAATTAACAAAATTATGATCCACTTTCAAATGAACTGTAAGTCGCAAAACAGCGCCCCCAGAAACTTCAATATGCCGCCCTATTTTTTAAAACATTGGGGGAGGGGAGACTCCCCCCCCTCAAGCTACGCCCCTGCATGCTGTATACGACTTCACATTTTTTTTTTATTTCTTTCTTCCTGTATGAGGCAAATACGCCTCAGACTGTGTAGTTTGCAGCAACCAAGTATTTTGTCTGTGACTCAATCACTTGGAACATTAAACAAAAAAAAAAAAAAAAAAACTTCTACATTTTGATTTTCATTCAATGTTTATATCGCTTTAAGAAAAAATAAGAATAACCATTAATTTAAAACATGCACAATATAAAATAAGGGGTTTTAAATTATAAGAATAAATAACCATAAATTTACAACATGCAACACATAAAATCCAGTGTGTTAAATTTTATGATTAATTATTTTAATTAACTAATTAAACTGGAATACAAGCACATTTTATTTATTTTCAAATTTTGAGTTATACTTTCCTTTTCCATTCTGAATGTGTAATATGTAATTAGGATACCTATTTAGAATGTCTGGATAAATAACTTACGATACAATCATGCAATCTATTCAATTATCATTTTCTCAGATTATAAACATATGATGATCTTTCATTATAAACATATAACACAAGTTTGGTGATCGACAGATTAATGATAAACATGATTTTATACATATACCTCCTGTTCATACTTACATTCAATTTAATTAGAAAAAAAGAGCTGTTAAGCCGAATTTATTTTAAAACTTCTAGTAATAAATCCACATTTTTGTTTATATTAAAATAAAATAAAAAGTATGAATATGTAAGCATATAAGAAATTAAGTGGAAAATTCAGATAGTAGAATAAAGCTCTTGAATAAAGAGTTCTAATTTTATTCTTTTACTTTACCAGTTATTTTGAAACTTAAATTTCCATGATTGCATGTAAAGACATTTTTTAACATTATTCTTAAAAAATAATCTGAAAGAAAAGCAAAAGCTCTTTGACAAAGATGTGTAGTTTGCAAAAAATATCTTCAACAAAAGCAGACATGAATGCAAAGACTGTAAATTTCATACAGTTTTTCTTTTATTTTAATATTACAAATTTGATTATTGTGATTGTAATATTTTTTTTTTATTAGAAAATATTTACACAAAGGTAAATGCTTTATATTTGTAAGATACAAGCAAAATAAAATGCGATGCATTTGAAAAGTATTCTTAAAAAAAAAAAAAAAAATAGTTTTTTACTTAACACAAAAATTTAAATGAACATAAGTAGGTGAATCTTCTCTGTTTCTTAATCAAGTAAGAAAATACAAGTAAGTGATTGTTTTTTTTTTTAATAAACATAATTTTTGTCTAAAAAAAAATCTATTATTTTAATGTAAAATTAGCAATTTTACATGAAATTTTTAAAAATTTTATGTGTTTCATCTGATTGTGTATAATGCAAATTTGCTTTACATTTATCAATTTAAAAAATATTCATTAAAAAAAAAAAAAATTATTTTTTTATGAATTCTTGTTAGAAATTAGGCTTAGCTGTGCAGAATTGCTCATTCCATAAATTCAAATTATACATGTCGACTTCGTCCCCAGAAGATTCAAATTGTTTCAAACATTTATTCTATTTAATTTTAATTTTTAAAAATTTATCAAATATCAGATGCATATATATATATTTAAGAATACATTTTGTACAAAATTCTTCAAAATTTTTTAATCTTCTAAACCTTGATGTCCATATATACTTTTACTAATGTCACAAAGTGAAAAAAAAAAATCTGGAGTGACTCCACTCGACTTTCCGAACATTGAGTAATTAACAGTTTTGTAGATAAAGTAAAGAAAAAGAGAAAACCATAATAGAGTGTTTTAGTATTTTTCTCCATCTATTACACGTTGTTTTATTTAACGCTACTGAACTTTGAGCCCATAGATCATAATGACAAAGAAATTTTCGTTGTGTCCCTGTAAAAACCTATAAATGTAACCTATTCACCAAAATGCTTATAGTTAGTGCAACAGTGATTTATAATACTCATATAAATTTTCAGCTGAATTCAATAAGGCGTTTAGATGCTATCGTACTTTTAAAAATTTAGTCCCATAGGCCATAATGATAAAGAATTTTTCTTTGTGTCCCTGTAAAAAAACTGTAAGTGCTAGATTCACCAAAATCTATACAGTTAGTTCAACTGTGATCTATAACATGTGTACAATTTTTTTGCTCGGATTAATAAGGCGTTTAGACACTATCACATTTTTAAAAATTTGGCCCCATAGGCATAATGATAAAGAATTTTTCTTTGTGTCCCTGTAAAAAAACTATAAGTGCTAGATTCTCCAAAATCTATACAGATTGAGTATTTGTGATCTATAATATGTATATAAAATTTTTGCTCAATTGAATAAGGCGTTTAGATGCTATCGCACTTTTAAGATTTTGCTCCCATAGGCCATAATGATAAAGAATTTTTCTTTGTGTTCCTGTAAAAAAACTATAAGTGCTAGATTCACCAAAATCTATAGGGTTCGTACTATGGTGACTTACAATATGCGTACCAACTTTCAGGTTAATCGAACGAAGCGTTTAGACGCTAGCGTGTTCACCCACAGACATACACACATACATACACACACACATACATACATCATCGTAAAAATAGTGAAAACGGACTCAGGGGACCTCAAAACGTATAGAAACATCAAAATCTCGAATTCGGATTTTTGACATGATTACAATACTTTCCTCACTATAGTGTTCGGAAAGTAAAAAAAAAAAGATGATCATGTAATTAAAATGCACACTAATTAAAATTTCCTTTGTATTGTTTATCCATCTTCCTCTCTTTTTCCTTTTCAGCAGACAAAAAGTATTTAACCAAAATTTTTGGTTTTCATAATCTGCTTATTTATCAGTGGCAGCAGCTGCACATTTCAAGAACTCTTTTCTTTATTCATTACACTTCTAAAGAGGACATTTGGTGTTTTTAAAAAACAGAGCTAAATTAGTGTCCTCACAATAATTACAATAATTTAATTTAAATAAAATTACTCAAATTTAAAAAAAAAAGCTGAATATAATAGAAACTTAATTAAAAACTTATGTAAAAATCATATTAAACTAGACAATATTTCTAGCACCCAAAAAGAAAAATCCATTTTACTTGTTGGTATCTTATATTATAAAGGTGTCGCAAATAAAATAAAAAATTAAGCCGCTAAATTCAACATTAATATTTCAATCAAACCAAATAAAAACCTCTTTCAAAGAATTTGTAATGAAAAAAACCACATTGATTCACTTGAAACCACTGGCATTTACAAAATCAGTTACACACACACAAAAAAATGAATTCGAAGCATATATTGAAATGGCAAAGGAAAAAAATTAAAAAATGAGTAAAAGAACATAAGAATGATACTAATTTGGAAAAATAACAAATACTGACTTAAGCCTTAAATAAAATTAACCAAACCAAATCAATAAAAACAATTTAAATAGCCCCAAAAATTAGCTAACTACATCAGTGGTCAGTATGCATTACAACATGAAATAGTGGAAGTGTTGACAAATGAAAAAATATGTAACCAATCAAATCCAAGTTTCACCAATGCCAATTGGTGCAACATGTTGGTATCTGAGAAATCAAGAATCAGTCAGTACAGAATTTACAGATCATCACAACTACTGAGGATGCCCTGGCCATGGAGGTGGAATGTCTATAATACAATGATGTATGTAGGTTTAAAAGTTTAATAAGTAAATAGTGTCATTTTTAAAAAATTAAATTAAAAAAAAAAAAAAAAAAAAAAAAAACTTGACAATTAGGAAAAATCACAATTGTGCACTAAATCGAGAGACAGTGGAAATCTTGGCAGATGAAACAACTTGTAAAGATGTGGAAGTGTGGAAGAACATGGGCATAGGGTGGTGCTGAGGAGAGCAGTTGAGGAGATTTAAGTAACTATCAATAGTTAGTGTTCGGGAGTGGCTGGGTGTGTCAATTGCTTGAAGTGCGGCCTTTGAATCTGATAATAACACCAATTTTGAAAAACAGTCTAGACGTGGCTGAAGTTGCAACAGGGCCTGATGGTGAGCTGTGATCTCACCATCGAAAGCTGTACCATGAGTGCCGATGGGAGTATAAAGGCAAAAGGGCTCACAGTAAACACCTGCGCCAGCGTTAACACAACCACTCATTCCGGAACTGTCAGTATATATTCTTAACCATTCCTCCTCAGGGTAGAGGGTTTCCCTAGTTTTGAGAGCGAGTGTTCTTAAAACTATATTGCAAGTCTCCACTTTAGACACATCCTTGATTAGTTTAAGGTGGGTAGAAAATCTTTTAGATTAGGGAATCTAGGTTCCACAGGGAAAGACACCCAGGAATTCCAAGTATTCCCTCTCAAAGGAAAAGGGCTCTTTCTTGAATAATCATCGTGAATGGCCTGTTATCCATGCTGAACAGCATATAGTCAATGGGTGTTGTCTTCACTGCCCCCGTAATTAATCGCAAAGCCTGGTTTTGATAAAATCTCAAATAAATGGAGAACTTGCTCTGGTCCAATAATCAGTGGTTTGCAACAGTAAGCAAGGATGGGTAAGATATATGTTTTGTATGTGAGATTTAAAGTGGCTCTTGAACAGCCCCATTTGGAGCCGGCTTATATTTTTAAGAGTCTGAGTCTTTTCAGAGCACGGCGGATTGAGTCCTCCACATTAGATCTCCATGAAAGTTTTCTGTTGTAAATTACATCCAGGTATTTGAAATTATCAGTCGATGGAATCTGACGGCCCTTGTAGAAGAGTTTTGGGTGGAAAGGTTGATGCGCGAGAGAGAAAGACTCGACAAGAGTCTTGTGGAGGTTGATTTTCATATTGTTCAATTCAATCCATTTTTCAATATAACAAACAAAGCTTTTCCCAAGGAATTTTCAATAGTCTTTTTAGCTATGTTTTTGGGGGATGTAGTCCAAATGACTAAATCATCAGCATAGAGCAGACATCGTATGCCATCAATTGTTTTCAACTCACTAATGAGGTCATTAATATAGATGTTAAAAAGAATATAACTTGAGACTGCACAGTGTTCATACTCATTTTCAGAAAAAAAATTCTCTGAGTTTTCCCTGAGTTAGTTCCCAGAATCAATAATTTTCCTGTATCGACAACTAGTGATGTTTATTTTAATCCACTCCCCCCCCCCTCTTTTTCTAAAAAGAAAAAAATAAATAAATATTAGCGAACTAATTGCCTAGAATGTTTTGGATCTGAATAACTTATTTTAAATTAATTTTAAAATCCTTTTCAGACAAAATAAAATATTAATCAGAATTGGAAATGTGTATATATATAACAAACTCTTGGAAACTTAATTACCTTATATAAAAATTTGCCCTTAAACTAAATGCTTCAAAAAATTTGATTAGCCAATGATTATTAAATGACATTGTGCTTTGTAAGTGTCACTATCTACACTTTTGACCCAAAATGCAAACTGTGGATTTAAGTTTTTATCTGTCCAGACCAGATTAAATGATGTTTTCCAACTCATGATAATAATTACTTTTTAATTATAATTCGATCCATCTCACAAATGAATGAAATAAAATGCCTAAGCTAAGCACGTGCACACTGCATAAATAAGACTAAATAACAAACTAAATATTTAAAGCTGCTACCAGATGCCAATTATCGAATGAAAACAAATTAACCATGGAGAAAAATCAAGCTAATGAATCTCTTAGAGAGAGTAAAGGTGTGTCTAATTTCACGATTGGATTGTTCATAATGCAAAAAACGTGCCCAGTTTTTCATTGGATCAGCATGATGTTAGTAGGTGTGTCTTATCGGATTTCCATAATGACGTCACAGAAACGCAAGAGTACCAGCTTTTTCCAGAGTAGATCTCTGTTTTTCCAGGTTTTGGTGCTTGTTTTGAAAGTTTCCCTGAGATTTTATGACAGATTTTTTTCTACTGAGTTTTCCCTGATTTTCAGGTTCTCCCTGAGGCGTATGAACCCTGCTGCAACTTGTGGCAGGCCAGTTTTGAGTGCTCTGTATTTTGAATAGGAATAGTTATACCGGACTCTACATAATCAATTGTTCAAAAGTTCGTTAAACCATCCAAGCATATTGGAGTGGATGCCGATATTTGACAATTTTGCAAGAAGGCCATCTTTCCATACGAGATCATAAGCAGACTTTAGGTCAATAAAGACAGCGGAGAGAATTTGTCTCTTATCCAAAGCATCTTTTATATATTGACTAAGTAATGAAACATGCTGGCTGGTAGACTGAAATGTCCTGAAGCCGGCCTGTTCTTCTTCGAGGATGCCTTCAGATTACAGATACCAGCTCAATTTACATGAGATGATTCTCTCTATGGTCTTGAAAAGGATGTTTGTCAGGGATATAGGTCCATAATTGCCAACAAGGCCTGGATCTGTATCTTTTTTATGTATGGGAATGGGAAATATTTCTTGTGCACCAGATTAGATTAAGATAGTTTTGCAGGCATGAGAGCCCAAATGCAAAAGAAATTCTGCAAAGATACTGTCCTCGCCTGGGGATTTTTGTGGTTTCAAACATTTCAGTGCTGACAACAATTCATTTAGGCTTTTTAAAGGGGCATTGAAAATATCAAATCAATGGTAGATCCACCCTCTTTTTTCATTCTGCATAAAATTATGTTAATTTTATACCAGTTATTTCAATCAAACAAAGTATTAAGAGAAAAAGAAAAACACAAAATGGGTTAGATTTGATTGTTTACTGAATTATTAAAGACCTTAAATATATATATATATTTGTGTTATAGAAGTAAATTGCTTTTGTAAGTTTATAAAAACTTAAAAAATTACTCACTTTTCTTCATTATCTCCAACAGTTAAGATATTCTTAGGTGAAGTAGAATTATTCATTTTCAGTTGCTTAGGACTTTTTTCATCTGTACCATTTGAAGGACTATCTTTTCTCTTGCCTATAAATGACAATAAAGAAAATATTTTTTTTTATAATATGGAAAATTATAAAACAAGATTATCACAGAAATTAACAAATTTTTGGAGAAAATTCCTTGCAAACACATAAAAAACAAAGTAGTCTCAATACCATGTACTTGTTAAACATTTATAAGCAAGTAAAAGAACATTATCCTACCTTTAGAATCAGTCTTGTTCTGATCTTCAGATATATTTTGAACTTCATGCAATATCTAATAAAATGAAAGAGATATTTTAAAACAAATCCTACGCAAATTGAAAACAACGACAAAAAAATATAACAATTATACAAAATTATATAAAATATAGTGAATTCTGGTTTTTAGTTAATAAATGTCAGGTTCAAATGATGGCATGATGTTTGTAGTGGTATGAATGTTGTTTATGGCAGTCTGCAATCTACTATAAGCAGTAGATCCCAGTTAGGAGGAAGGGGAAGGGGGGATTATAGAGGGCAAACTGAAAAAAATCAAACCACTTTAATTATTCTAATCAGAAATGACTAAACATAGGAATTAAATTAATTATATCAACACTTTATTATTATTATTATTATTATTATTATTATTATTAATTTTTGACACTTTAAATAATAAATAAGATATATATATATATAAAATACATAATATATATATATTAATGCAAACTTTCTTTTTCCAATAAAATTTCAGATTCTTCCTTTTTGAGTTGTCAACTATATTTAATGTTCTAATTATACTGTTAAACACAATGTGATCAATCAGTGAATTTCATTGTTGCTTCGTGGATTCATTGTTGTTCATCTGCTTTGAAATTTTGCTTTTTTAAATCCATATGGTTCCTGTTCTGGTCGTGGCAGGCTGGGGGAGTGTTGCCGGCATGAAACTGGTGTAACCCCACAGACAAGTCACAAGTCTTGCCACCTGCCTCCATCTTCCTATCTTGTGTTTCTTGGGTTGTTTTTTCATTAATTTTGATAAGTTTATGCTTTTAAGTTAAGATTTGTTGTTTTACTTTATTGATTCGTTTGTTTTGCAGGCTGTTAATTAATAGATCTGGTTTCTTTGTATTTCATCCACTGATATTTTTTTTTTTTTAATCTTATTGGTCATTGGTGTTTCAGTGATCTTGTATCTGTTGCTTGGCTTCTACTATGCTTAATAGATCATCTTTATTATATATATATATATATATATATATATATATATATGAAATGTACATCTAGAACTCATGTTTGATTCTAGCATAAATGCTAGAACATATCATGAAATGAAATTTTCTTACAATAACATGCATACCAGCTTTTATTATTAAGTGAATTGAATTGCATAAATTTTTCTAACATTTTAAGATGTCTGCAAAGGATTGTGTCTATGTGATATGTTCCACTATGTATTTAGAATAATTTCATTAAAATAGTAGCATACATAAATAAAAATTATACATCTTGATTAAGCAATTGTACAATTTTTGTAAATTATATTCTAATAGTCACAATATTAAACACATTTTACACTAAAAAGAATGCTTAAACCCTTTCTTTTGCTTTCTCCCAAAGGACAATATACTTTCACTCCTGACATGGCTCAAAAGACAAAAACCTTATAGCAATTAATACTATACTCTGTGTAAGAGAAATTGGCTGTTCAAGGTCACATTTTGGGGGTTCTTCTTCCTCCGCTATCACGACAATACAGCATGCTAACTCCCCTCTCTTTTTTTCCTTCACCACTTGGTTTTCAAACGAAGATATTTTAGTGATATTGTAGCAATTGAGTATAATGTTAATATTAATGTTTTTAATGCTAGTAAAGAAAAAAACCTTTTTTAGTTCATAATATAAGCCTATATTGTATCTATTTGTATTGATTATTTAAATGTTGAGCGCCATGTTAATTCTTAAGTAAATCCCCGTCAGGCCGCGTCTAAATTAAAAAAAAAAAAAAAAAAAAAAAAAAGGATATATTGTATAATCTTAGTAATCATTAAAATAATATAAACTGTACATATTCTTTCAATAAGCATTTTCATAGATATAATATATATACAGTAGAACTTGGATAATTCGAAGCTGAAGGGACCAGAGAAAAATTTGAAATATCCAAAAATTCAAATTACACATACTATTTTGTTAAAAAGAAGAGATAAATAAAAAAAAAAATAAAACTCTACGATCAAAGATTGAACACATAAACTTTATATCTAAGAATACTTCTACCTTCACCCCCCATTAAATCAATATATTTTTTATGAGCTTAATTAATCAATACTTTTTAAAAAATAGTATTATTGATAGTATATAGTATAAAAATAGATATTTTTGATTGCTTCTTTAAATACAATCTTTGTGTCATAGCATATGACTTCAACCTATCAATTAATACAAAAACAGAATCTTCTACATTAGACATGACTTTCAATAAAAAAAAAAAAAAAAAATTGAAGCTAATGTATATGGACCATATCTTCTTCTGATGCACTAGGTAGGAAATACTCTTATATTTCCTCATCCTTAAAAAAAATAATGCACTTTAGCTGAGAAAAATCTCGGGAACAAATTTTACTGCAATATTTTAAAGGCAATCGTATAAAAAATTCGAATTATTAAAAATATAATTTGAATTATCCATGATTTTTTAACATTATTTTAATACAAAATTCAAGGGACCGAGTAAAAAAATTGAATTATCCTGAATTTCGAATTATTCAAGTTTTACTGTATATATATATATAAATACACATGAATCTACTGTAGACTGGAATGATGATTATGTGTGACAAATTCTGAAGTAAGGATTGGCACAAATAATCCACATGGCATTTTTTGTATTGTAAAGTTACAGTCGTCCCCACTTAATCGGTAACGGATAATCGAATACCCCACTTATAAGAATATAAATTTACAGAACCAATTTTTCCCCCATAGAAGTAGTGTTAAATTTCCTCGTTTAAAGAAATATTTTTTACAACGCCACCCCGCTTAATCGCATAAACACTCAAAGTTTCTTAAATAAAATTTCTCTATTTCTGGGCAAATTTTTCCTCTCATTCTCAAAAGAAAAAAAAAAAAAAAAAAAAAAAAAATCTGTTCTTCTTTTTAAAAATCTTTCATAACTAAGGCATGCCTTATAAACATGAGACCAGACGGTGTTCCTGCTGAGGTGATAAAAATTGTTTTGCAAAAGCCCAATTTATAAAATCAGCAACTGATGATGAAATTAGAAATTAAAATACAAATTATCTCCAGGAATTAAAAATCACAAATTTTGAAAGTTTTTAGATGATTGAAATAGAACTTCATAAAGGTGGATAAAGATGGAGAAACAGAAAGAGATGAAGAGTTTAATCTTCTAATAAAATCTTTAAATGAAAGCAATAAAGAAGAGCAAGCAGATCCTCCTCCAATAATAAATGAAGTTGCAAAATCCTTTAACATTATTCATCGTCATTTTGAGTCTCATAGAAGCAATTATAATCGATTTATGTGCTTTAAAAAAAGAAATCGAAAGTTTTTTAGTTAAGTCTATGTCAAAATAATCAATCATAACTGTTTTTTTTTTTTTTTTGTTAAAAATAAAATAAGTACACTTTATTTTGTATTCATTCCAGTATTAATTGCATTTATAAACTGCTATAATATTTTAACTTAGTAAAAGTTTGTTAAATATTTGAATAAGAAAGAATTATCGATAACACTGATCAACAAAACAAAAAAATTTTTTTTTTCTGTCTTAGACATGTTGTTGGGTGATCCTAGAGGTATTTTTCGTGCTGATTCCGAATCTGGGCTCAGATTTTTTTCTACCACATTTAGTTTCTTTAGGACAACCAGATTAAACGGGGTTCAAGGGGGTTTCAGCAAATAAATCGCGAGTTAAGAAAAAATGTGAAAAAATGGTTACTTACTTAGGATTTTCTTGCATATTTAGCATCTGGCAAGTCCTGGTGGACTTTTTTCCACCAAACCTTGGTGCCGTTAGTGATGAACACGGTGAGCGTTTTCACCAGAATATTTTACACATGGAAAAACGATATTAAGGAAAGTTCAGCAACATGTCAACAGATTACTGCTGGACACTGAAAAGGGACTTGCCAGATGCTAAATATTCGAGAAAATCCTAAGTAATTCACATCTTTTTAATTCACGATTTATTTGCTGAAACCCTCATTTAATCTGGTTGTCCCAAGGAAACTAAACGTGATAGAAAAAATCTGAGCCCAAATTCGGAATTAACACGAAAAATACCTCTAGGATCTCCCAACAACATGTCCATGACAAAAAAAAAAAATGTTTTTTAACTCATGATTTATTTGCTGAAACCCTCTTGAACTCCCCATTTAATCCGGTTGTCCTAAGGAAACTAGACACGATAGAAAAAATCTGAGCCCAGATTCGGAATCAGCACGAAAAATATGTCTAAGATCACCCAACAATGTCTCTAGGACAAAATCTTCGTTGACCAGTGTAATTTATCTTTTTACGTAAGCATAAAATCATTATAGTTATACATGTAATTGCGTTTCTAGTCTTCCCCGCTTAATCGAATTAACATAGTTGGAACGGTAGATATTCATTTAAGCGGGGCCGACTGTATTTAATATTTCTTTTTACTGTTTATGAAGATACAACACGTCTTATCTGTTATTTATTTTCCATTACATTGGTTGAATACGAAAAATTTTTCTTTGGCATATCTGAACTTGCAAAGACAAATTTTTATCGAAAATATACACTCCAAAATCTAAATTAAGTCTATCTAGATTAACTAGATCAATTATGATAACTCTTTGGTAAAAATACCAAAATAAAACAGCATTCAATTTCACTGCCGGAAAAACAACATGGTACTCATATTCTTGGTTCGATTTCTTATAATTACTAAACACTGACTCTCATCCTAACATAGTTTCTTAAATTCGCCACTCATCCTAAAAGGATTAAATATAAGGTATTTTAAATATCATTCATGGCTATAGAAAAATAATTCATTATTTATTAAATGAAACTAATTCTACATATATGTAAATTATAGTCTATAATAGATAGTAAAAATAAATATTTAAAAAATACACAATATATATCTAAATATAAAGAAATATAATTACTGTTTGGTTTCTTTCTTTTTTCTGACAATCACTGGAGCTGTCAGCTAAAAAATAAAATAAAATAAATTAGTCTATATATATATATATATATATTTAATAAAAATACACAATATATATTAAAAGATAGCCTTTAATAATTACAAGAAAAAAAAAAAACTTTTTATATACAACATTTTTTAATTTTCTGTTGAATCATATAAACTTGACACATTACTTGAATAATTACAAACGCATTCTCATCGTGTTCTGAGCTATTCTAAACGTTTCAAATGTCTGTCTAGTCGGAAAGTTAGCTAAAAATCAACTGCAAGATTTGTACTTGACAAACAAGAAAGTGAGTTGAAAGCAATATAAAAAAAAATGTTGGTTCTAAAAATGAAATATTAATCCTTTTAGAATATCATATATTAGCATCATGAACTACATTAGCACTTTATCAATGTTTAGAAAATTTTCAAAGTTATAATGACGTCAATTTTTGTGAGATGCCTAATTTAACTTTTTATAATTTTTTAATGTTCATGTTTAAATGTATTTATTTTTATGTCAAAAGAAAAATAAACTTGTAATTTTTTTTTTTTTTTTTTGGCAACAATTAAATTATCACTAACATTTAAATAGCTAATTTTAAAGCTATTAGGAGTTTATTATTTTCATATTTTAATTAGTTCAAAGAAAACTAATCCAAAATTCAAAAATCGGGCATCGAGGTATTGCGTTGTCATCGTGTTCTGAGCTATTTTAAAAGTTTTAAATGTCTAGCTAGTCGGGAAGTTAGTTAAAAATCGATTGCAAGAGTTGTACTGGACAAACAAACAAACAAGAAAGCAAGTTAATAAAAACATGGTAAAATAGAAGATTAACAACTCATTAAAAATTTTGTCTCTATTATTGCAATGTAATATATTATAGAATGATTTTTTTATAATTAGCTTCAACTGTTTGCAACCATTGGAAAGGGGAAAAAACTCTTAATATTTATTAGTAGGGTTCATAGATGCATATAGGTAGGTTTTTTCATTTTTTCTTTGCCTTCAACTTGTTCATTTAATTCCAAATACATCTCCCAAAGCTTTGTAACTATTAAAGTAAATTGAATTTGAATAATTTTTAAAGGATAAACAGAAAAAATATGTTTATGAAATATTTTAAGTGACAAAATCGTTGTTTGAGATTTCGGCAAAATTTGCTAATAATTTGTCACCATGCTAACATGAACCTTACATATAGAAAATGAACTGCAAGAGCGAGCAAGTATGTACAGATACGCTTGTAATAAGTAAAAAACTTTGAATAAACATCATAAAAGGAAAGAACTCATAATAGTTGTTTCAAGTTGAAAGAAAAGATGATCCATCGTTAGGTAAACAAAGTATGCATGAATGCTGCAAAAAGAGCAGCAGCACATAAAACCGATTGTCAATATAAATACTGGTGTGATTAGAATTGTAAAAAGAAAATAAGAATAATAAATAAGTAAATAAAAATAAAAAATAATATAAAATCAAATCTAAAAAAGGCAAAACTAAACAAAAAAACAAAGTTATGTGAGTAATTTCCAAGAACAGAGTGGAAGAATAAAAGTGGACTAATATAACCTAAATTAAATGAGGAACAAGGGATTAAATAAACAGCAGATCAGTTTTCAGTAGGAATGGGATCTTTAAGAGAAGATAATCTAATTTTTTTGACGGGTTTGTAAATGACTTTAAATCTAAACTGTGAAACAACTTTAGAAATATTAAAAGAAAATGATGAATAAAAAGGTAAAACTACTGAATTGAGACCATGATCATTCAATTTGGAAACAGAATGTTTAGATTTTTGAATTTATGCAGAGATTTATCAATGGGGGATTACAGCCCCATAGGGGGATTACAGCCTTGAGAAAGAGATTTTAAATAATTAATTTCTTTTGAAAGACTAGAAGAATCAGAGCAAATGTGTAAAGCACAAAAAGCATAAGTATAGAAAGCAGACATTTTCTGCTCAGGGGGCATGGTTAGAGAGAGCATGTGGCAGAAGAAAGTTAAAGAAAGGTTTTCTAAGAACAAAAATGTGGTTGAGAACTGATAATTGTTTTCAGGCACCACATTTTATCTTTTTATTCACAATTTTCCTTTAATTTTTTTTTTTTTTTTTTTTTTTTTAATGTTTGACCTTTTTGGGGTGACATTGATATTAAGTTTTATTTGTTTTTACCCATTACTGAAATCGGTTTTGTGGACTGCTACTTTGTTTGCAACATTCATGTATACTTTATTCATCTGATGAAGGGTCACGTATTCCTTTGACCCAAATCAATTGTTGTCAGTTCTTGCATTTTATGGTGTTTATTCAAAGTTTTGTACTTATACTTAATACTTATTGACACGAGTTCTGTGGTGCTTTTTATAAAGATATTACACCCACAAAGACTTCATAAATTTTTCATGTGAATATATATTTTATTAAATGTATTATGAACATTAGTTTTTATAAATAAATGTTCAGCCTTTCTTTTTAATATAATTATACTTTGCAAAAAAAAAAAAAAAAGTGGGTGGATGTTAATGAAACATTTATTTACATTAAAAAGCAAAAACTATAAAAAAAAAAAAAAAAAGTGCCCTAAAATGCTATCATTGATAATGGAACTTTCTTTGCTTTAAAAATTTTACAAATGAAATTTAGATCCATGACATGGTCTAAAAAATTCTAACGTACATGAAATTTTACTTCGCTTGCAGTAAACTGCTCCAATAAATAAATAAAGAAAGAAAAAATGGTGTTCAATGACAAACAAAAAAAAAAAAAAGTACTTTTATTTTTATAGAACATTTTACAGTACTTTAATAGTTCCTTTACTTTTTATGGTGACCCCGTATGGGTAAAACCACAAAAGAAATGTATCATAAAAAATTATAAGCTGATACTATAAATACCATACTTGTCTCTTTTAATTATTTTGAAACAAAGTTTTTTTTTTTCCAATTAATGATATTTGCTTGCAAAATGTTTATTTTTCTTCAACTTTTACTCTACTTTTCTACTTTTGATCACTCACATAAACAAATTCAAAAATGAATGGGACAGTAGACACTGATTTTTAAACATTAAAATGTTTCTTCTAAAGTCAGACCATTGCAATTTTTCAGAGTAATTTGCTAATTATGTATAGTTGTATATTTATCCTTTTTATTCTCTTCTAGAAGAAAATATTGGATTAAAATTTTTTTTCAACTACCATTTTTTGATAGTTTTATAGTTTCTTAGTTATCCTGAATGCATTTCCCCTATTTCTGGAATGGTATCTGTCTGTGTTAGACCTTATTATATTTAGTTACACCTTGACATGAATTGATAAATATCAGCTTTTAGTGCATATCACCCAACAAGTAGCATAGTTGTGCTGCAATTATCTCATTTATGAGAAGGCTTCTGGCGTGTATAACTGCACAAAACTTAATATGAGAAACACCATTATGCAACAATTTTTCCAATTCACTGGAGGGCTATATATATACAGTGGCCTATCCAGGATTTTTTCAAGGGGGGGGGGGGGTTCGTCCTTCCGAATTTTTAATTATATATATAAACATACATACATGTGAACATGAGTGTAATTACACACATTCACAATTTTCACAACAAATTATTTTCTAATCTAAAATATTTTCAATCTGTGCAAATGCTTACAATTAAGTATTAAGTTTAACAATCTTTTAAAATATCATAATTACTTGCCGAAAATAAGAGTAAGAAAATGGAAAACAGTAAAACAAACTCACCAATTAGAAGATCAAACTAAAAAATCTTTATTTAGCGACGACATAACGTAGAGCCTGTACAAACTGCTAAACAAAACATAAAATTCAATGCATAGTTATGCAAATTATTTGCTGACTTGCCGCCCCCCTCCCCAATCTTCCCCCCTTTTTTTCTCCCACACAAATACTCCTTCTTCATTGGTTATCTAGAACCACACGTGTAGAAAGATAAAATGGTCACTCCTTCCAGTTCACCCCAAATGGTCCATCCCTCTTGTCCTTCAGTATGAACTCGTAAAGGTGAAATCCTTTCCAAGAATTGTTTTCAGGGGAAACATGTTTTGTGCAAATGGATCTCCTAAGGCTGAAGTTATTTTCAGGAGTGTTTATCGCAACAGAGTAATGAAAAAAAAAGTTGGTCATTTTAAACCACTTCGTAGAAAAAAATATTCTACGTTTGTCATACATTTTTTCTGCCTGAAATGTGAAAAAAAATGTAAGGAACAGCCTAGTTTTTCTTATCATACATTTTGTCAATTTATATATACACCACTGTATATATATATATATATATATATATATATATATCAGCTTTTATAGTGTATAAATGCACCAAACTTCATATGTGAGAAAGAATGACGACTCAGTTAGGGTAAATATCAAGCAATGGGTGGCACTACTATTACTTCCCTTCTGTACCTAATCGATATAGTTATTATAGTTATATCTCAACGACTATACTATTGATTAAAATTCAGGGATAAGATTGACAAAAAGGTGTTGAAACTTTATGTGAAAGACTACATTAAAACAAAACACTAGAATTTAGGTAACAAAAGCACCATATTACGGAAATAAATAATTTAATTATCTTATATTTAACCATCAAAAAAGAAGAATTTATTGTTTTCATTAACATGGGCATGTAAAACACCTTATTTGATTAGATAATGTAACAAAAATATAGAAAATACTAGCTTTAATTCACAAAATACAAACTTTATATAAAAGCTGAATTCAGCTAGATATGTTAATTAAATTTTTGTGCAAATTAAAATAGTAGGTGGCAGTTTAAATAAAATGATATAGAAGAAAATCTTGTGATAGCTACAACATTCTAGATTAACGCAGTAAAAGACTAATTAGCAATTCTATATTAGTGTAGATATTAAAAAAAACAAACAAAAAAAAAAAAAAAAAAAACAATAAATAATAAAACCATTTTATAATTACAAGGAGGAATAAAATTTTACAGATTTAATTATGTTGAGGTGCTTTTAAGTTTTTAGTTTAATATTCATTCTTTAACAAATTATTGAATTACCAGAATTTTTTTTTTTTTTTACGTATAGCTGTAAAAGTTTACTTTATAAAAAACCGTATCTTGTTCTATGCTTAGTAAAACCAATTTGCTAATAAAATTTCTTAAATGTTAATATAATATATATTAATAAATATGATTCTTATTAGTAATTCATAAATACATTTCACACAGTTTCTGGTAAAAATACTTAAAGTAATATTTTAGAAAATATGCAAAAGTATATATATATATAAAAAAGTATACCTTCTTGTAAAATGCTACTAGAATTTGGCAACCTCTCATTATTAAAATGTCTGTTCAGTCTGAATTTTTTGTTCTGAAAAGATTTTCCATTTAAGCTTGGAGATTCTATTTTATTTAAAACAGTTGGTTTTTTCATAGTATTTTTTAAAGAATTTGGTTCATTTGATTTTTCTTCTTTGCCTAAACAGATAAGAAGCTATGATTTTCACATGCTTTATGAAAAGAGTAGAGTTTAATACATTACACAAAAAAAAAAAAAAAAAAAAAAAAAATACATAAAAGAAAAAAAAAAAAAAAAAAATCCTTTTCCTCTTTTAATATTGTTCAAAATTTCTTGCAAGGAAATTGAGTAAAGAATGCAAAATTTTACACTTAAAAATAAGAATTTAAAAAAAAAAAAAAAAAAAAAAAAGCTTTTTTATACAGCATTATTGAGAAGACATACATGTATATTTCAAATGCAACAGTATGAAAAGTAAAAATTTATATAATATAGTAGTGTACCTTATAAAATGTATGTCAATGTATCTGTGACAGTCAAAAAGTGAAAAACCATTGCTATATATTAACTATATTGTGGAAAAATTTCATTATACTGAAATATTTTCCATAAATTAAGAGTATTGCAGTTTTTTAGAACAATATACAAATTTTTCAGAGTAGTATACTTCCCCCCCCCTTCTCAGAGAAATTGGATTTAAATGAGAATTATATATGAAATATACTAGTAGGTACTTAGATGCTATGAAATTTGGCAACAGCTTAGATGGTGACAATTTTTTATAGCCACTTTTACATAACAGGAGGAAAAAAAAAAAAAAAAAAAAAAAAAAGAAAATTCATAATTTTAAAGTATCAATTTGGCACCAAATTGATACTGGAAAATGAGAGTTTATGACTGTTCTTTGCATGCCTGAAGTTCAAGATCATTTCATCTGGTATTTTTTTCAAAAATTAAAAGAAAAGTAAAAAAAAAAAAAAAAAAAAAACAATAATTTGATCAATTATTCTATATTTAGAAGAGCACCATGAAAGCCTTATGCTCATGCACTAGGTCTAACTAAGGACTAAGGCGATTTATATTGGCAGCTATTACGTATTAAAATACTCTCCTCTTAGGTCAAGCTCTTGGGTTTTATTTGCATTTTTCTGTAAAATAATAATAGAGGGCCAATCCTACAAGTATTTTTTACATGGCCATTAAAAAAATTTAAAAAAAAACCTGCGCCAATTAGGCACTAAAATTACCACCTACCTGTTGTCAAATTACTTTACATTCAAATCAGTTTAGATTTCAAACCATTCCAGTTTTGATTTCAAAGTATAAAAGTTTAGATCTTCATTTTTAAATAATTCAAAGCATTATTTAATAAACAATTGTTATTTTTATTATCCTATTACATACGTAATTTTTGTTATTTTTCGCATTATAATCAGTAAAGCTAAAGTGTGTTTTTTTTAGTATTCTTTAACTCTAAAAGAAGTTAATAAAAGTACATTTAGTTTACCTAATTTATTCATTTTCTCCTTTCTTATTTCATCTAACGTCTTGATTTTGAAGTCGAGAGCATCTGAATTAGAAAAACAAAACAAAAATAACTATTTCAGTATACTCAATTTAATTTAGGAATACTTTGCATTAAGAATTTAAAAACACTACACACTAACCAATAAAAACATTATGACTACCATTTTATTATGAAATAATGATATTCAAACCTCGGATTATCAGAAATCCACCAGCAGCAATGAAATTATTAATAATTACAGAAAAACATCATATTAACTCTATTTAGGCTTACATTAATTGTGCTATTACTGTTTGTTCTGACCCCCAAACTCTTCAAAGCAAACTAAAATTTATTAAATAAATTACTGATAATGCTGGCTATCACAAAGATATTGTTAAAAAACTTCTTCGCAAATCCCAGCTACCAAAAAATCCCCTTAAATTAATCCAAGCTACCCTATTCGATTGTGGAGCTTCAAATTAAAATAAAAAATGAAACAGCAAAATATAATTTTAATATCTCTAATAAATAAAATTGATATAGTTACCAACTAATTCACAGCAATAAAGACCCAATTAACCCTCTTAGAACCACAGATATTTATAAAATTCCCTTTTCAAGATCTAATCACTCTAAAGGATGTTATATAGAAATGTCTAAAAGGAAAATAAAAAGTAGAATAAAAGTGCATTTTTCCGACAACAAATTTAATAAAAGTACTATTGTGTAAGTCAAAACAACCAAGAATGAAGAAATAGATATCATGTTCAATGAAGTTATTAAACTCGCCGATTATGAAAACTTAACCTATGCATTTCACTGGGAAACCATTGAAATTATTAAAAATTTAGAGTCTTGTAATGGCAACGATCTCAAGGCAAATACTGACTGCATCACCTACTCGAAGATGGGCCAAAGAAGACAGAAAACATTACTTGCTTCAAGAACGCCGAGCGTGAAGGTTACCACTGAGGATACCATGGCACAAGTAACTAAATGCCTTTAAGTAAGGTTTTTGCTGTTTTTAAAAATAACTATGACCACCACCAAAACAGAATATTACAGGATCTTTAGCATACAAAACAACTTTTTTGGTATGGATTATAAAGATGTTTGATAAATAACTAGAGTACAACACATTCAACAAACAGAATTTCTTTTATGTGTCATTCGGAGTAAATATATATATATAATTTTAAACTTGATGAGTGTGCTTTGTATGTAAGCTATGTCTGCTCATATGCACAAGTTAGAGGTAGTTGTAATGTTTTGAGTGGTCAATTATTTACAAGAAAAATTACCATGATCTTTTGTCTTCTTTAGAGTAACAACCTTCTTTGGAGGTTCAGCTGAAAAATAAATAAAAATCCACAAATTTATTCATTATACTAATTGATACCTTCTGTAGAAAATATAAAAGATTTATTTAAAAGCTGACTTACATTTCTCAGGATAAACAGATATATTTCTTCTTTTTAACAATCTATTTCTCAAATTCCCTGCAAAAAATAAACATATAAATAAATAAAAATAAGCAATATATGTATGACATAGTTTATATTTAAAAGTTATTTAACTTATAAACATT
The DNA here is from genome assembly GCA_963930645.1 of Salticus scenicus. Classification (NCBI taxonomy): domain Eukaryota; kingdom Metazoa; phylum Arthropoda; class Arachnida; order Araneae; family Salticidae; genus Salticus; species Salticus scenicus. Next base: position 246,494,696 of record OZ005648.1, read on the forward strand.
TTTTTAATTAAAAAAATTCTACAATGAAAAATCTAGATTCAATTTGTATTGAAATAATGATTAAAACAATTTCCTATTACAAAAGAAAAATATAGTCTTTTAGCATTATTTTCAAATATAATAATAGGTGGACACACATTAAAATATGCTTATTCATGTCTATTTATTATATTAGTACTGACAAGTGAACAAAATAACAATACACTAAAATAAGATTATTAATATTTCCAAATCAGTATAATAATAATAATAATAATAATAAAAGCATATAAACTGATTTTTACAATTATCATAGCAGTTAAGTAGAATTTATAAAAACATTGCTACGGAAGGAAAGACAAAAATTATTTAAGGTAATGCATCACCTGATTTTTAAAAGATAAACACAGAAAAATTCACATACTTAGATTACAAATAATTCATTTAAAGCATAGTTCTATAATAAAATAATAATAATGCACCAGAGGAGTAAAGTAATAAGTAACACATCTGAACAAACACCATAAATGCAGAACACTTGCAATAATTGTTTCAGGTTGAAATAAAATATGACCCTTCATCAGGCAAAGTAGGCATGATTGTTAAAACAAAGTAGCCAAATTGTTGTATTTTATTTCAACCCGAAACAATAATTATGAGTTTTTTGCATTTTATGATTATTCAAAAATTTTCTTTATTAAAAGTTCTATAAAACTTCATGATTTTATTTATTTTTAGACTGCTAATTTTTTATGTCTAATTTTTGTTATTTTCCCTTTCTTTCATTCAAGTTTAATATGTTCCACCTACCTAAATCCTAAACTGTTTATGCAGAAAAATCTTAATTCAATAGATTTAATCAAATTTTACATTTAATTTTGTTAGAAAACGAATTTTAATAACAATTCTTATTCAAGAGAAATCACAGTTATATAAACATAAAATGAAATAAGAGATTTTTTTCCCTCCAAATATTTAATAGCATTCACCAATAAGAAAAAGACATACTTTCATTTTCAGAGGACTGATCTTTAGAATCAGTTGTGGCAGATTTAGGACTTTCTATAAAATAAATAAACAAATAAAACAAAAGAATTTATGTAAAAGTAATATGGTAAAATCTCATTTCCATATTCACAAAAATTTCTCACAATTTCGACAAAATTCCTCATGGAATTTTTCACCTTACTACAATTCTTTTCATTCGGTTTTCTACAAGAACATAAAAATGAGATTCTACGATATATATTCTTTTGCTAGTACTTAAATTAACATTTTCATTAAAACAATTTTTTTATTTACATAAAAAAATTGCAAGTATTAACAGTCAAAGAAAAATTTCCTATTAGATATCAAGACAATGAACTGAAAAATTCTGTTTTCATATGAATAAAAAATAACATGCTTAGAAATATAGATGTCCCTCATTTTTTTTTTTTTTTTTTTTTTTTTTTTCCCACAGAAGATGCTAATAATTTGATAATGGTGAGGTTCAAAAGTTATTGTTTCAGGATTTTGCTCAGCAATGGTACTAAATATAAGATATGGAACCATAAAAATAAACTATGAAAATGCCTAATGTCAAGTATGGAAAGAGTATCTACAACCCCTCTCCCCCCCCCTTTTTTTTTTAATTTTACCCTGACCAATATAGAAGATAATTTTTTAAAATATATAATATAGAGGAAGTTGGGACACATTGGTCTGCCTACTTAGTTTTTATCTTATACAAAAGTTAAACATTTAGTATGACAGGGACTAATATTTTTCACTATATGAGAATTTTTTCAAAAAATTCTGTTAATATATATGTATACTAGCAGGCAACGCCCGCTTCGCTGGTCCCTATTTTTAAATGAATCACTATAATGAATTCTCAAAATTGCATTAATTTTTATCACGTGAAAAAAAAGAAACAAAATCTGATTAGGAAAAATGTTGCACCGGGTTCTCACTGCCTTCGGAAAAAATTCCCAATCTAACTCTTATTTCTATTATTTTTCCCCTTTGCCCCCCCTCCCGTCTATCCCAATAATTTTACAAATTTGAAAATATCCGCAATCGATTTGTAAGTATCAAAAACCTCTAAGAACCAGTTTTGAACGATCTATCTCTATTATTATTTTTTTGGCCCACCACTCCCCCCCCTTCCCGCCCCTCCCAATAATTTTAAAATTTCGAAAATATCCGCAATTGATTTGTAGGTATCGAAAACCTCTATGTACTGATTTTGAATGATCTAACTCTATTTTATTTTTTTTGCCCCTCCGCCCCCTCCCTTCCCGGCCCTCCTAAAAACTTTACACTTTCGAAAATATCCCCATTCGACTTGCCGTCCTCTAAAACCTATCTGTACCAATTTTGAACGGCCTAACTGTATTTCTATTAGTTTTTGCCCTGTAGCCCCCCCCCCTTACCGCCCCTCCTAATAATTTTTAAAATTTGAAAATATCCGCAATCGATTTGTAAGTATCGATAACCTCTATATACCAAATTTGAACGATAACACTATTTTATTTTTTTGCCCCCCCCCCCTCTCCCCTTCACGCCCCTCCTAATAACTTAACACTTTTTAAAATATCCCCATTCGACTTGCAGGCCTTTAAAACCTGTCTGTACCAATTTTGAACGGCCTAACTGCATTTCCATTTGTTTTTGCCCCACAGCCCCCCCCCTTGTTGCCCCACCTGGGGGCTGAATTTCTAAAATTCCAGAAATTGGTTTTTAGATATTTTTATTAGCTATATTTTCGAGCAAAAATTTCACGTGTATCTATTTTTTTGTTTGAGATATATAGGATTATGCAAAATCACGTTTTACGCATGTGAAATCATGTTTTGCCCCCCCCCCCCCCGTCCCCCTTGGGGACCGAATTTTTAAAATTGCAGAAATTGGTTTTTAGACATTTGTGTTAGCTATATTTTAAAGCAAAAATTTTACGTATATCTGTTTTTTTGTTTGAGATTATGTAGGATTATGCAAAATCACGTTTTATGCATGTGAAATCACGTTTTGCCCCCCCCGCCCCCTTGGGGACCGAATTTTGAAAATTCCAGAAATTGGTTTTTAGACATTTGTGTTAGCTATATTTTAGAGCAAAAATTTCACGTGTATCTATTTTTTTGTTTGAGATATATAGGATTATGCAAAATCACGTTTTACGCATGTGAAATCATGTTTTGCCCCCCCCCGTCCCCCTTGGGGACCGAATTTTGAAAATTCCAGAAATTGGTTTTTAGACATTTGTGTTAGCTATATTTTAAAGCAAAAATTTTACGGATATCTGTTTTTTTGTTTGAGATATATAGGATTCTGCGAAATCAAGTTTTACACGTGTGAAATCACGTTTTGCCCCCGCCCCCCCCCCTTGGGGACCGAATTTTGAGAATTCCAGAAATTGATTTTTAGACATTTGTGTTAGCTATATTTTAAAGCAAAAAATTTTACGGATATCTGTTTTTTTGTTTGAGATATGAAGGATTTTGTGAAATCACGTTTTGCCCCCCCCCCTCCCCCCCTTGGGGGGTGAATTTTGTAAAATCGCTTCTTAATGGATGCCTACGTCATAGAACGAACATTGTCACAAAATTTCATGCTTCTAGGTCCAGGGGTTTGGTCTGGGCGTTGATAGATCACCCCCTCAGGAAGTCTTCTTTTATATATATAGATATACATTTCCCCCCCTTATTTTATTTTATTTTTTTGCAGAATTTTGCAAAATAGACCAAGATACCCGAAAATTGCAGTACCACATTACAATGAGAATTTTAGTTACAATATTGGTGACATATAAGATCATTATAATTAAAGTTACAATTTCAAAATGCTATAATTTTAAAACTACTGGTCAGAATGATTTGATTTTTACAAGAATAAACATGAGACAATGGAACTTTGTTTGGTGAAGGAAAAAAAATATTTTGAAAATGTGCCTATATATAGCACTGTCAGGGTAATGTCAAGGGAAACACCTAAATGGATTCATTATACACAGGAATGTTGTTAGCAATAGAATAGAATAGCAGGAAACAATATCCAAATTGCTTACGACAATTTTTTTTTTAGCAAAAAGACAAGAATACATGTTTATAGTTATAGCAAAAATAGCGATAGTGGCAAGAGAAAAAGTGGAGCTTCATGCAACAAACACCTTAGAAATGATTAATGGCACATTTTGGAACAATTCTTTTTTTTTCTTTTACCAAAGAAAATTCCATTGTCTAATGATTGTTCTGGTGAAATATCAAGTCATTCTGTCCAATAGTCTTAAAATTATAGCATTTTGAAATCGTAACTTTAATTATAATATATTAGTATATTATCCAATATTATAATTAAATACATTTCAGTTGTACTTAAAATTACACACATAAATTTTTAAGATCAATAGAACCTGTTAAATTAACTGTTATCAAAACTACTTGACATAGATTGACTCTTCTCAGTAATCCATCATATCTATTTCTAATAAATTTCTACTATACATACTATATAGATAATTTCTATCATATTCATGATAAGAATGGAATAATCAAAGAATGAAATACCTCATTCACAGTGTACCTCTTTGCTGCATTGATACATTTTCCTTATCACAATCTACTATACAATTATACTAGTGACATTTTTGTATTTCAGCTTTTATTCAACTCCACACTGTTTTCCATGTGATAATTTTCACAATCAATATATATACAAAATTTTACCATATTTTATAGTGTTTTTAAATAACCTTTTTAAAGTAAAATGTTGATAAATAGCGTTCATGAAAATTTCATAACTAATAGCTTAAAAATTTGAACGACTTTTTTAGGATGAATTATTCTTGATCTACATCTACACAGGCTAACAGACTATCCTAGAGACAGATGAATATTTATATGAATTTCCCATACCTACCTATATCAAAAAACTAAAATTTTCAATTGTAAAATAGAGAAAAAAGTACTCTTTCTTGCTGCAAAATTCATTATATACTTAAAAAAAAAAAAAAAAAAATCCAAATCTTTTCCTTTTTCAAAATTTTATTATTGTTAATTTCAGCCATGTGTAATTTGAAATAAATAAATATACTAAATAATTAGAATGATTTAATTATCGCAATTGTGAACAAAGAATGGCTAAAAAGTGCCTTTAGTAATTTAGTTAGTTACTTTGGGGCAGGTGGTTCAGGGAGTCCAAAGTACCCCTGTTTATCAATTTCAAAAATGAACTAATAATTTTTGCTTTATGTTAAATATTAAACTACAAAAATAACTTATTTTATGATAGAAATTCAATTCACTGCTCTAATCTTAACTAAGCAGTTAAATAAATAAATAAAAATAAAGTAGTAAACATCTACTAAGAATTACCCAGCAGTGCTAAAATACAACTTACTGAAATTAAAATTGATTATTACCACTGTGTTTACTTTATAGAATTTGAAGGGCAATCAGGGCTATTTAATAGTTAGAATATGAAATAAAAGATCAAAATTATTTTAAATTAATTAAGTGTCTAATATGTCTCTGTGGTGATACTTTTTATTTACAAGTTCTTGAATATATTTTTATCTTAAAAATATTTAATAAAGATAGCTAGAGGCTGCATTATCATAAACAAAAGGAGTTAAAAAATAAATAGTGATAGTTGGAACCCTAGGTCTCGACCTGGTCATGCATGGGTAGCATAAGATAAGACTCACATTTGCTTTTTTTAAATTTTTATATTTTAAGATATTTCCAAATTCAGAATAAAGATTTAAAGAAAAACATACCCAATCTTGAAAAGAAGAGGCATTATTCGATTTCACTTATTTAGAAATATTTTATTAAAGCTCGTTCATAAAAAAAAAAAAAAAAAAAAAAAAAAAAAAAGCATCTGTAAGACATTTCAAATTTGTGAAGCAAAGCCTTTTTTTTTTTTTTTTTTTTTTTTTTTTTTTTAACATTTCAAGATAATTTCACAAAAATATTTAAATATAACATCTCTGGCAATTTTCACAATTAAATTCCAAGCCATCGTAACTTCTAATAATGAAATATGTTTCGATTCAAAAAGATTTTTTAAAAGGGTATCAGGGTATGTAACCACAGATTAAAAAAGAAAAACGGCAAGAGTAATACGCGGATGCAAGGACCTGGCCATTCCTATTAAAACAGAGGTGGAACACGAACTGAACTGATTTTTAAATTTTAAATATCGCTCCTAAAGAAAAAACAGGTCTGCACACCTAAAATCACGGATACGTGATTTTGATTTGTTAATCAGACCGCAAAGGTAACCAATGAATAGTTTGTGCATGTAAGAGAAAGAATCGCGGATTCTCCCATTGACAAGTGCCGCTTGAAGCATACTTTACAGGGTACATTGAGCCAGGAACGAACAGCTGCAATTAGATGCCTGCAAAATGAAGTATTTTGGCATAGGAATTAAAAGAGAGGTGATGTATTTACATCACAGTCCCTAAGTCCAATGTACAATTCTTCCTATACCTTTAACAGTAAAGAGATAAGAAAAAAGTTGCCTTTCTATTAAATTAATATCACAAAAATCAATCATATATTGTGTTTATCTTGAACTTTTTTTCACCATCATTACTCCCCCCCCCCCCTCTTTTTTTTTAAAAACTAATATAAAATTAAAAATGCAATAATTTAATAAACAGTTTGATATCTCCTTAGCAATTGAGAGGAATTAACTCTGTTATTAATTCCATTAATATCAACAGTAATAATAAAAAAAAATTACCATTTAAGTTTTTCCTATACTAATCAGTATATAATTCTTTTAATCTACATTTTCTTTATATGTTATTCACAAAAAAGAAAATTAATTAATAAATAAAATAATAAATAAGCTAAATGAATACGTACCGATAGGCCTGTTAGATATTGATATGAATTCA
>OZ005648.1:246501763-246528763 GCA_963930645.1 Salticus scenicus
GCTTCTGAAATAAATGTTAATGAAAAATAATGAGCTACTTAATTTAAAAATTATAATCTATAAAATATTATTATTATTGAAAAATATCAGAATTTTCAGTAGAGTATTGATAAGCATAATTACGTTACGTTAATTTACACTAGGTAACAGAAAAAACATTACAAGCAATATGCCAAGTTTAAGAAGTTCAGCTGAACTTTTAACACAAGGTGATGTTTTAAAAAATTATGAAATATTTTTAATATATTTGTGAAAAATATAATTTTGTGAATATGAAATTACCAAATTTAGATTTCTATTTAGATATTTAGCTTTTATTTTGATGTACTACATACATAAATGAACACAAATTTATTTATTTATATAAATTATTTTATCCTACAATAGAGGTCTGCACAGGCCGAAATTTTGAGGCCTACGCATAAAAAGCTTTATTTACCCAACACAGTATTACAACTAAAAGTTTGGCTTGGACCTTGCTTAGCCTGGACAAAACCCAATAAAATCAGGCACGGAATGACCAAAAAGTAAATGAAAAAATCATTTCATGCATTTCTATGCAAGAATTTCTCAATGTCATACTTTTCAGACATTTTATATTTCCAAACAAAAGAATAGCGATTAACAAAAGCTACTGATTTTTAGGATATTACAAAGTTGCATAAAAAAAAATCATTAATGATGAATGTAGTTCAAAATTAAAAACAGCATATTGTTTAAAAAAATCTTATCAACAAATCACCATAATTAAAAAAAAGTCAAAATTGTATTTACCTATAATTTACCCAACTAAAAATTAATTTAAATATACCTGCACACATTTTTCAAAACACATAAATAAAAGAAAAAAAATTCAATTTTGTTTTTTGTTGAACATATGTAATCTAGAATTCCTATAATCTTTTTAATTATGTTTAATATTTTATAATTTTGTGAAATATTGTTTTATTATTGATAAAGTTTAGCTTCAAATTTATAAAAATCTATGCTTACTTGGAGGATAGCTCTCAGCTTTAAAATTGTCAGGTTTCATTTTTATTTGGGATGTATCAATAAAAGGTGCATCATATGCTGTAATATAAAATTGAAAATAGGACATAAATAAGATCATATATATATATGTTTTAAATTCACATTTTAAATTGATAAAACCTTACCTGATTTATAGAAGTTATCAGATTCCTTATGGATTTTTTCCATCTTAATCTGTTCAAGAGTTTTTATTCCAAAATCCTTTTTCTCATCTATAAAAGAATGAATATGAGCTTACATCTGTCATGAAAATGAAACATTTCTTCGTTTTATTACTTCCTACTAAATCTAATCTAAATCTGTTATGCTCTTATTTATAATTGAATTTCCATCAAATGATAAATTTCAATTAACAAAATATAATAATTTCTGGAAATAAATAAATAAATAAAAGAAAGGTTAAAAGGAAAAAAAAATGAAAATTTAAAACCAAGAAAGAATCAGTTTATAGCGAAGATTTATGCATTTCCGATATTTTATTGTGAATGAAGTATTTTGCAACACATATATTACATATTGCAACATTAATAATCATTTTTTTTATAAAATAATAATAATAATAAATAAATAAATATGCTGGCCATTGCTTTAAGTATTCCAAGCAAAATTTTTGTATGCTTTTTTAATTTCTTGGCATGTTTTTTTGCAACGATGCAGTAATATTCCACATTTTCATTTTGATACAATATATTTTTGTTACTTTCTGCAACTTCAGTCTTTTCTTCCTTTTTTACAGGAATAAGATTTTTTTTTTAATTTTCCTTCAGATTAATGGGATTATTTCATTTAATAATTCATCTAGCTATCTTTTCTTTAATTCTTTCTTAGAAAAGAAAAAAAAAAAAAGCATTTGCACTCCGTAAGTGCCGACAGAAGTGAAAACGTGAACAATTACGTGTGTCTTTCTTGAATCGTCAGGAAATATTTTATTATGCAGGAAATACTTTTAAATGAAGTGTTTTTTATTCATTAATATAAACTACTACTACAAAAATTATATTACAATTTTTTAATACGCTAACGGCAATAGAGACAGTGTCCAGAGATGAGAGAAGTCATGTACAGCCACACCAGATTGTAAAAATGTGAGAAAAATGGCGGCTTTGGCCTTTCTCACTGTTTTGTGAGGTCTAACTGCAACGTTGCCGGCTGCAATCTTAGAGACAATGTTCGGAGATGAGAGAAGTCGTGTAGAGCCGCACCAGATTGTAAAAACGTGAGAAAAATGGCGGCTTTGGCCTTTCTCACGGTTCTGTGAGATCTAACTGCAACGTTTCCGGCTGCAATCTTTAAGAGACATTGTCCGGAGATGAGAGAAGTCGTGTAGAGCCGCACCAGATTGTAAAAACGTGAGATAAAGGGCGGCTTTGGCCTTTCTCACTGTTTTGTGAGGTCTAACTGCAATAGAGACAGTGTCCGGAGATGAGAGAAGTCGTGTAGAGCCGCACCAGATTGTAAAAATGTGAGAAAAAGGGCGGCTTTGGCCTTTCTCACTGTATAGTGAGGTCTAACTGCAACGTTTCCGGCTGCAATCTGTAAGAGACTGTGTCCGGAGATGAGAGAAGTCGTGTACAGCCGCACCAGATTGTAAAAACGTGAGTAAAATGGCGGCTTTGGCCTTTCTCACTGTTTAGTGAGGTCTAACTGAACGTTTCTGGCTGCAATCTGTAAGAGACAGTGTCCGGAGATGAGAGAAGTCGTGTAGAGCCACACCAGATTGTAAAAACGTGAGAAAAATGGCAGCTATGGCCTTTCCCACGGTTCTGTGAAGTCTAACTGCAACGATTCTGGTTGCAATCTTTAAAAGACAGTGTCCGGAGATGAGGGAAGTCGTGTAGAGCCGCACCAGATTGTAAAAATGTGAGAAAAAAGGGCGGCTTTGGCCTTTCTCACTGTATAGTGAGGTCTAACTGCAATAGAGACAGTGCCCGATGAGAGAAGTCGTGTAGAGCCGCACCAGATTTTAAAACAATATACAGTATATAATTATTAACATTTCACATTAGCAAGTTAATTGTATGATACATTATTTGTATCACACAAGGATGGAAAGCGTCAGCTGACGATGACGTTAGTTCAAAGATTTTGTTCACCCAAAATTATCACTTCAAATGGAAAGCGTCAGCTGACGATGACGGGAGTTCAAAGATTTTTGTTCACCCAAAAGTGCTCAACATGCCTAAAGAAGTTTTCACTTCAAAAATTACAAATGCAAACAAACAAAACACCGAACATGTGCTGCAATCAGCAACCACAATCAATGCTGGTTAAAGTAAGTGAGGGAATGAAATGTTTAATTGTACTTCAGCTTCTAAAGTGTGATTAGCAGTATGCAGTCAAATACTTATGTCTCAATTAGTCCAATGCTTTTTTTAAAGACAACATTTTTTATATATTCTTAAAACAAGTGCCGGTATATTGCTTTGCTTAAACAGTTTTGTGTATTTTAGGAATACCACACTGAAGAATATTTACACTAATAGCACTTAAACAGCTGCAAATACATAATCCTGCTTATATGTATGATATCATTCTTTTCAACCAATGAGAAATACCATTACCGACAAGAGTTAGAAATCTACACTTGCATGTGTTTATATTCAATTCACTCGCAGTTACTGATGTCTAAGCATAAATAGATAATAGTTATTATGCTTTTAATACTGAAATTACAGTGACATTTATTCAGACGATGTTCTGATTTGCTAAGGTTTTAAGGTTAAGGAAAAGAAAAAAAAAGTCTTTATCAGAAAATCTATAACTTTTACTCAATGTCTGTAAGACTGTAATTTATGCTGCGTATTTCAAATAATTACGGGGAAAACCATAATACTTGGCCCCTATGTATATATTAATATAAGCAAAGTTCTGGAATGTTTCATTTTAAGGTGAATTGCATTATTCTATAAAAGGAGGGGGGGGGGGGCTAGCTCTCTGTTCTTTATGGAACAATTAAAAAAATAAATGAGGTGAGAAAATGCCAAAAAGAAAAAGACTTTTTAAGTTTGAAATAAACAATAAAATAATAATTTTTGAGCAAGAATAGAAACTCTCAAATACTAACCAGATACTTCATCAAAGAGATTTTTCTTCACTGAATTAGAAATGCTTTTAGAATCACAAGGTGTAGACTTCATTGGAGTACTAGATGCAGATTCACTGTCAGATTCTGCAGGGGGGAAAAACAAACAAGTTTTTTTATTTCAGATTTTTAAAGAAAATCTAATTCAACAATTTTTTTAAAAATCTGATGTGGACATCATCTGAATTCCCTTCATTGAATCTCAAAACAAACTATCAAACAATAAAAAATCATTAACTTTCTTGTATGTTAAAAAGTAGTTTCTAAATAATCAAGAAAAGTCTAGTCAATGAATATTTCCAAAACAATCCAGCAAAACTAATACTTGTATCTTAGAAAAAATAACAATACATACCTGCCAACATTGAAGGATAAAAATCACAAAGATTTTATAAGCGGCATTTTCAGGCTTAAACAACATCGATGGTTTTTCGACATATGACAATATTTAATAGTTTAATCCATGGCTTAAATTGCCAAAAATCTATATGTGTAAGTTAAACTTAATTATTAAATAAAGATCTAGTAATTATTATTTAAAAATAGTACCATCTATAAGAAAAAGCAAAATTCTTGCTTAAAAAATTGAAGTTTTGAATAAATTATAGGTATAATTTTAAAATGTTTAGAATGAGGGAGAAATGTGTAAGAATAAGGGAGTCTCCATTGAAATGAGGAAGCGTTGGCAAGTATGATAATAACAATAATAATAAATTGTGCTTTGCAGTGTTATATACACTGCACCTTCTTGCAAAAAAAAAAAAAAATTACTATTTTATTTTATTAATTCTTCTCTGATTATATGAAAATTAAGTATTAAAAAAACATACAATAGAACAACAAAGTGAATTTGATTACATTTATATAAAATATAATGAACACAATAAAGTTACAAAGACAATAACATCAAATGAATAACAAGTATAATCCTGTTGATTATTAGATTTAAATCAGATAAGTTATAATTGTTAACTATTGGTTTATTTGTATCTTTATATTTTGCTCGAATGTAACTAGAACCAGAATGTGATTAAAATTAAGAATAAAATTTTTTAATATATGATGGCTAAATATACTAGCAGCAAATAAATTATAAGGTATATTTAGGACTGGGCGTTACATCGATGTAATGCAAAAATCGATTTATAGCTAAAATCGGCGATCCGATTTAAAGATAACATCTACTACGAAATTTCGGAATGACGATGTTAGACAATGTAAGGCAACATGGATTTAGTGACTGGAACTAGAAAAATCCGATGTTAGCTAGGCATCAAGTTTTCTTGCCACACTTACATCAAGGGAAGTTTTATCAATTTAGTGAAAACGATTTAACAGTAAGTGCAAAAGCCGTCTTACGATTTAGCGTAATATGAATTGTGTTACGTGTCAGCTTTTCATTCCAAAGGAGATACTAGAGACACGATGCGCTTAAATCGCCTGTCGTGTGCTCCGTTTATTCCAAAGAAGAGAGGAAGTACTGCGCTTGTGCTATGCTAAATCGGGGAGAAAAGAAAATACGATTTTAGATGAATCATAACTGTTCCAAACTTTTAACTTCTTGTGGTTTTACGAATTGAGATTCCAATTTGTTTGCTAAGTAATGATTTCTTTCTTTTTGTAATAAGTAATTATTTTCGGCAATTACAGTATGCATTGTTGTAATAAATATTAACATAAATATATAGATTTTTTACATTAAAGTAAATAGAAAATTAATTTATTTTTTACAATATTTAAGAATACAGTAAATCACAATAAAAATAGTTTAATAATACAATACGATATATCTGATAGTCATTATTATTATTATTATTTATTCAATAATTTGGCTTTGTCAGACACGTCTGTTGGGGATTTTTAAAGAATGTACAGAAGAACTTTTAATGGTGCTCCTTATTACGTACTTTTTATTACGCTCTTTATAATACCATTAATAAGCTTCAAATATTACTTTACTGAGTTAATAAAATCTACAATGTTAATACTTTAAAATACTATTAAATGGAAACAGAGTTTATTTATTTATTTATTATTATTATTTTTTAATTAAATTTCTTTTTCAAACTCTGCTACCTATTTCATTTAATGGACAAATTGGTCTAGATTTTTTTTTTTTCAGAATGATGTGTGGTTTATTTACAGGCAGATTAAATATTGACTGCCATAATATAACGTATTTCAGCAATATGATGCAAAAAAGCAGAAATTTTGTTAAATTTTAATGAAATGATAAAAAATTTGGGAATCAGCTTTCAAAATTTTTTTCTAAATTATTATTTAACTGGGCAGATGGTTCATTGTTGGGGATTTTTAAAGAATGTACAGAAGAACTTTTAATGGTGCTCCTTATTACGTACTTTTTATTACGCTCTTTATAATACCATTAATAAGCTTCAAATATTACTTTACTGAGTTAATAAAATCTACAATGTTAATACTTTAAAATACTATTAAATGGAAACAGAGTTTATTTATTTATTTATTATTATTATTTTTTAATTAAATTTCTTTTTCAAACTCTGCTACCTATTTCATTTAATGGACAAATTGGTCTAGATTTTTTTTTTTTTTTCAGAATGATGTGTGGTTTATTTACAGGCAGATTAAATATTGACTGCCATAATATAACGTATTTCAGCAATATGATGCAAAAAAGCAGAAATTTTGTTAAATTTTAATGAAATGATAAAAAATTTGGGAATCAGCTTTCAAATTTTTTTTCTAAATTATTATTTAACTGGGCAGATGGTTCAAAAATATCGCATAGAATTTATCAATCGACTTGAAATTTTATTTATTTATTTTAAAGAAAGCGGAAATTTAATTTACTGACTGCGGTAAAAGACAAATTTTATAAATAAAAATACAAAGTTCAGTATTGCATTATATATCAGGAACACACAAAAAAGGGCTCAACAGTTTAAAAGAAAAAAAAAAAAATCCTATAAAAATTAACAATAACAAAAGTGCATCAAAGGACTAAGGTTGAAAAGTAATTCATTAACAACTTTTAATAAACATCATAAAATGTAAAAAACTAGCAGCAATTTTTCGAGTCGATCTAAAACACGACTTAAAAAGATCAAGTGAATAAAGTAGGCACAAGTGCTGCAAGCAATTGGCAACGCACACGGCAAAAACTGTTGTGCCAAAGGTCATCAAGAACTCTCTTTAATATCAAAATTTATAACAACGTCCCCTAATGTTAATCATTCAAAAATGTTTAATTCACATAACTTTTCTTGATAAAAAATTTACAGTTTGAGCTGCATAATTTAAAATTTTAATTTTAAATTATGCAGTTTGGGGTAATTTTAAGCCATAGATGCTGAGTTATAGCAATATGGGAAATTGCAGAAAATGAGTAATAGAAGCGTTGCTTTTCGGTCACATACTATTGATTAAGCGACTTATATATCTATGAGGGGTAGGAAGGAGGTATTTTCTAAATCAGTGTTAAATCGATTTATCTCTATATCGCGATGTTAGATGGAAGATAAATTGATTTATAGAATCGCTACATCGCCCAGTCCTAAATATATATATATATAGTCTGCTAGTGATTTGCTATTATAGCCACTAGTGAACAAAATCATACATTGGTGCTAAAGGGTGAAAAAGGTCTCCCCTGACGAATTTTTTTCACCTTTCTGAGCTTCTACTTGAAAAATATTTATTCGTATTGGTCTATGTGGTTCCAGTGATCTTATATCTATTGCTTGGCTTTTACTAAGTTTAATAATTCATTATTATATACCGTAAAATTCCGATAGTAACCCCCCCTTTTTTCAAGGGGAAATTTGTCAAAAATGGGGGAGGGGTTATAATCGGAAGTTTCCAGAAAAGTACAACGACTTCTGAAGGGGGGGGGGGGGTTATAATCAGGGGGTAATCGGAAGTTTCACAATCTTTTTCTAAAAGTATATACTTTATTAATTTAATAATATATATTGACGTCTTGTGTAGATTAGCACCATTATCTTTATGCCATTGTATAATTTCAAGCTTTTTAGCAATTGTGTAACTGTTTCTAGTTTTAGGCATAATTGAAATAACGAAAAAAAAAAAGTGCGATAACACAATTCTCACAAAAAGAAAACGTATTCGGAATAACAGACACGAACATGTGATAAACAAATCGCGAAGCGAAGCGTCTGGGTCTAGAAGATTCGCTAGCAGTTAAAAACACAGTTAATTGCACTGCTATTAACTGATATGCAAGAACAAAACAGGGGGAACGATAACTATTAAAGTTACGAACGCAAGTACTATTATGGATTTATTACGCTATTTAATGATTTTAAAATTAAAAAGATAATTTAAAATTTAGAAAAGAGTTGTGATTGCAAAAACAGAGTTGCATAAGCAAGATTGCAAAAGTCATGGGCGCTTGCGGATAGCAGTTAACGTTTTCGAGTTTAAACAATGTAAACAACGCTGCATTTTTGTATTTGGAGTTATTTTACTTTTTAAAAAATGAGAAAAAATAACACTTCGATACGTTTACATGCAAATTAAAGTTTTTAATAAACATACAAGACTTCAGAAGTTTAAAAAAGTATGTTTGCAACGCTTATGAAAAAAAAAAAAAAAAAAAAAAAAAAAAAAAGAATGGCGAACTTAGCCGCCAAAGGTAAGGGAGGAGGGGTTATAAACGGAATTTTCCAAAAAAGTAAAGTATGTCGAATTTCAGGGGAGGGGTTATAATCGGGAGAGGGGTTACTATCGGAATTTTACGGTATATATATATTGAATAATTTAATACCATTATAATCAAGCAGAAATGGTCATTTTGCCAAGCCAAGCTAAAAAAAAATTAAAAAAAAAAAAAAAAAAAAAATACCACTAACACAAAGCAGAACGTGCCAATAATAAAATCGTCAGACATAACCCAAGAACGTTACATGCTTATTATACAGAAACCAAATATCACAGAAAAAAGAAAACAAAATGTAAAATATTCGTATCAACAAGAGCTTTAATTTGAGATAAAAATGAACTTTCTAAGTTAATAAGCAAAAAAATGGGAGCATTTTCAATTTAGTGTAAAATTAGACATTAAAGAAAGAGAATGGATTAAAGTTGTGCCTAAAAAGCATATGATATCAAATTCCCAAGCTTACATTTTAATACTTATTTAATATTCCATTTTAACAAAATTTTCACATGTAAATCAAGTGCCTTATGATATGGTTGATAGAAATCCTTTCCTGTACTAAATACATCATAGCGTGTTTCTGAAAATCATTTTTCTTAATTTATGCATGATGGGCTTGGCGGCCATCTTTCAAAATATGAATAAACATTCATTCACACAATTTGAAGGAAGTTTCTTAAAATAAATATTACATATAAAATTAATTTGGTTATTCAATTCAACAGAGATGGAAATATTCCGATACCAAAAACTGCAAGCGAGAACATCGTAAAAGTGCCCAGTACACAAGTTCAATCAACTTGATATCTTATTATAAATATTTAGTGTTAAGTTTGGTGCACTTGCATTCTAAAAATGTCAGGAATAAAAGAATATAAGAATTTAAATTAATGTAACAATATGAAGGGGGAAAAAAAAGCATAGAAAAGCTTCTCTCCCCCCCCTCCTCTCCACTCTGTTATATTAACCCAATTTGAATGTAGCTTCTTGGAATACATATCTCGTAAAAATAATATGGTTATTCCATTCAACAGAGACTAAAATATTCAGGTTAAAACAGAAAAAAAAAAATATATGTATATATATACGAGAAAAATTTTGCAAAAGCTTTCGTTGTGCACACAAGTTGAATCAATTTAAGTTTTAATAGTGTTTAGTTTGGTGCATTCTCATCCTATAATTGGTGAGATTTATAAAAGAATTCAAATTAACGTAAAATTTTGAAAGATTGTCACCAAGCCCATCATGCATAAATTAAAAAATTTAATTTTTAGAAACACGTTATGATGTATTTAGTACAGGAAAGAAGGATTTCCATCAACATATCATAAGGCACTTGATTTACATGTGAAAATTTAGTTAAAAGGGAATATTAAATATGTATTAGAATATAAGCTTGGGAATTTGATATCACACACTTTTTAGACACAACTTTAATCCATTCTCTTTCTTTGAGCTTGGCTTTTTTGTACTTTTTAAATGTCTTTATATATATTGTCCTTTTTAGATTACAAAAAATTCTTTACTATGAATTGTTGGGTATTTACTAATAAATAGAGAAACAAAGTTTTATATAAGAAAATATTAGGAGAATGTTTATCTCTAAGTTTGCAAGTCAAAATCACTGATAAAAGTTATAAAAGTTCTATGTTACCTTCATTATCAAAACTAAAAACTATTGGTTCAATTGGTACAGATGCGGGACAATCATCAGAATCCTCCATATTGCTTGAATAACTTTCAACAGGGACATTTTTAAAATTATCTTTAGCTTCAATTACTTTGACAGATGGACTTGATTGAGGAGTATTAGTTGACACAGGTAAAATTACTAGATGAAATAATATATATATAATTAGTAAAACATTAATTAAGATTATACATTAATAAAATTGATTCTTTACATTTTGACCATCAATAATGACTCCTACCATAACTAATCAACAGAAAAAAAATTATATTTTAACCAAAATATAAATACAGAAAATATAATATAAATAAATAACATAAATTAAAATATGAATATCAGGGAAATAAAATAGGTGAAAATCTTAAAAGAAAATGCAATATAGGGTAGGTGTTCAGTGATTGGCATGTTCCAGTAATTGACATCTATCCTGAAATAATTAATAAATAAGAAAAATAATAAAATCATATACTTTACATATAAGAATTTTAACATTTTATGTCACACACTGGAGCATAGGGTGTTAATAATTGGTAAAATGAATAACTAGCAGTGTCAAACACTGGAACATAGGGGGCCAATTACTGATAAAATGAAAAACTGACATTGTCAATTACTGAAACAATGAGTAGGTGTCAAATAAAAATTCATTAAAAAAAAAAATATTATCAAATGTATATATTTTAACATATATGTCGTTCTGAATGTCTTTCATACCATATGTACTAACTTAAGATTTCTAAAAATATTTTCTGATGACTAGAACATTAAAAACATCAGAGATTGCTCTAAAAGTGTCAATCACTGGTGCCCTTAACCTAATTCTGGTTATTCAAAAACATCTCTGTTGATTTTTTTTTTTTTTTTTTTAAGCATTCAAACAGTATAAACCAGTGTATTTATACTGATTTTAAAACAACATAATATAGAAGGTAAGAAGAATTTGGAATGAAAACCATTGCACTCTCCAAAAATTTTCAAAAAAAAAAAAAAAAAAAAATTCTTAATGTTTTAATATGTTTAATTTATATTAAAAAACATGCAGCGAAATACATGTTAAATCTCCACGTTCATATATATGAATTAGATTCCTGCAAAAAACAGAATAAAGGATTTTTATAAAAATAACTTATGGCTTTTAACCATCTGACCGCTGCTGATGGATATATCCGGTCACTGCGGTTTTTTTTTTTTTTTTTTTCACAATACACTTATAATTAAAAATTATATACTTATGGAATTTTAGCTTGTTTTTCAAGTTTGAAGGTCATAAATAGTAGTTATAAAGATTATTATCATGAACATAATTACATTTTTAAAATCAAGTTGAAATAAATATTAATTTAGTACTTTGAAAAAACTATGCAGCAAAAAGAAAATTGCAATTCTGCCCATTTTAAAGACCATCAGATGGTTAAAATGAAGTAATAATTTTAAGGTACATCAATATTAAATAAAAATAGTTTACTTACACCCTTCACTATTTGCATTAGGCTTTACAGTAGTTCTAGGTTTACGATGAAAAAACACACAATGTGGTTTGAGGCAGCCACTAGGTTGATCTTCCCAATAGCATGGGATGAATCCTCGATTAATCTAAATATAAATGCAAAATTAATGATGATGAAAGAAAATTTTTTAAAGTTCAAATTAATGTTATGTTTTGAGACAGAATTTAAATATTTAAAAGATAAAATGGTGTTTTACAGGTTATTAGAGATCTTACAGAGACAAAACAAATTTAAAATACAACAGACAACGCTAATATGATAATTTGTTACAGATGGGAAGAAAAATAAGGAAAGATCAGTTGGTTACAATGAAATATAAAATTGCTTAAGTTTTCCTCCATGTGTTTTTCACACCTGAAGACAGTAGTGCTGGTATTAATTTTATGGTGTGTAAAGAAGTTTTTAAGTTTAAATAAAAATTATTTGTTCAGTGAATAATTATTTTTTAAGAATTTTAAAAATTATTTCTTACACTTCATATTTGATTAAATTGTATTATTTAAAAGGTACTTATTGTTATTATTATTCATAAGTATAATAGAATAAAAAGTGGTAGTTAGCATTTTTTTTTTTTTAAACTGTTTATGAATTTGCAGTAAAATGCACCAAAATATTGTCATTGAATACATTTTGTAATCAAATACCACAATTCTAAAAAACATGTAACAATCATTTTGGGTTAAAATAATTAAGCATGATCCTTAATCGGCCCTAAAAGATTCACACAATATTTTTTTTTCTTTCACCTGATGAAGGATTGTGTTAAATTATTTTGCACCAAAATAATTACTGCATATTTTTACAATTTGCTTATGATATTTGTTTGAAAATTTTATTCATCAGTGTTTATTAATGTGTATTAAATTTATAGATTTGGATCTAATAAATGATTTTATAAGTTATACTTACACGACTTTCCATATGACGGAACTTACAATTTTCTCTTATACACCGACCTTCTCGCCACAAGGAACAAACAACTTCTGTGCCCAATGCTGCTTCACAGTGACGGAAGGGGCAATCATCACCCTACAAAAAAAATTGCTACAACAATAGATCTATACACAAATCAATACATGGTGACAAATATAATTAAAAGAATTATTAATTATTATAGTACACTTATATAACAACAAACTAAACTAAAAGTTTAATAACGTAAATATTAGTGAGTGATAGGTAATCATAAAATGCATAACATAAAAATTTATATATTACGTTAATTATTTTTTTTTTTTTAGATTTTGCTTAAGATAATGCATAATTAATGATGTACATTTTACATAATAAATAACTAGAGTTACAATAAAAAAATATCTTCCACAAAATTTCCTGGACTTATACTTAACAAACAACAAAACCATTAACACTTTTTGTTGTATATATATTTTTTCTCTAATTAAATTATTTAAAATAATTTGAGGTTGTAATTTTTAAACAAAGGTGGGGTGGGAATAATTACCTTTGTACACGAGGAGTAAAAGTAGAAATAACAATCATCATTGCTTCCATTGTTGCTCATCTTACCAAATATTTCACAGAGAAATCTTCAGCTTCTATCCAAATACTCCTTCGTATAAAAAACTTCAATATTTCAAATAGAATAAGTTTCTGTATGATAATCTTCTAGAAATGTAATCTTCTAATACATATAATCTATTAAAAAATAACAATAGATTCAACAGGACAAAAAAATAAAAACTAACATTATTAACAAAGTCAATAGAAAATTTACTTTTTGAGTATAAATAACAGTTAAAAATATAAACTTATTATTTTTTTTTTTAAGTCAACACATAAAAGAAGTTTTGATTTACATTTAAATTGGGATTACGAATGAAGAAATTAAATTATCATCACAACATTTTAAAGCAAATGAAAAAAAAAAAAAAAAATCTGTATTTTTCTTTAAAATTACAGCCATAAAATCAAACAAAATTACTCAGTACTTTACCAAGATTAATTTAAACATTCAGCCGTTTCTGACTGAGAAGAAGTGGTTGTAAGAAATTTTTTCACATTCACCAATTTTGCATTATAATAAGATTATGCTATACTACATTAAAATACTTCTAGAGACATGATCATGCGTCCTAGAATTTCTTCTGTGTTTAAGGAAGGGCAGGGTGCCACTTTTAAGAAAAAGGTATTTTTAAAATATTTAATACTTTAAAATCACATTAAAAACATTATTATTTACCTTACATAAGTCCTAAATACCTTCACTCTGAAGTGAAGGTATTTAGGACTTATGTAAGGTAAATAATAATGTTTTTAATGTAAGTTTTCGTCCTATTATGAAAGTAATTAATACTTTAAAATCAGTTAATAAAATCAATAAGTCAATTTTTACAATGTAAGAAAGAGTAAAAGTGCCTAATGTTTTTCAATTTTAACCTGTCATGCCTAGTTCATAGGTTTATATGTTGACCCAGGTTTCAATTTTTTAAACCCCTTTTTGCATTAAAAAAAAAAAAAAAAAAAAAGCAAAAACTTTCATTTTAGCATTCATACATCAGTAACAAGCAAAATTAAGGTGTAAAGAAAGTTAAAATTTAAAAACTTTTTCTTCTATTTATACCTAAAATCAAAATTTTAAAATAAGTATTTGGATTTTAAATGTGCCCTTAAGAATCTCAAACTGCCCTCATGAATCTAGAAAATGCCCCCTTTTTTTATCAGCAGTGCCCTACCTTTTTTTTTTTTTTTTTTTTTTTAACCTGGGGTAAACATTGTTTTAATTGTTTATTTGTGGTTTGAATCGTTTCAGTTCTCATGATTTCAAATTATTATAATTTGGATTTTATTGAGATAGTACATGGACTGGAATCCATTTACATTTAAAACATTCAGTCACAATATCATAAAGTTGGAGGATTTTAATTTTAATTCCATCTCATACTTTCTTTACTTTGTTTTTTCTTTAATTCAAAAATTTTATAAACACTACTTCAACGCGAGCAGTGCCAGACAGACCTGCTAGTATCAAGTTAATAGTGTTTCATTGAAACAAGTATCTAGACAGTCATTTGAAGTAATATTAAAAACATGGAAAAACTCTATAAATATAAAAGAATAAAGATTTCTACTCATATATAACAAAGTTCCATAAAAGGGTTATTAACCTCATTAGGTGCCAAAGCTTCCTCTGCGGGAACAATTTTTTAAGAATTTTTTTCACTGCAAGTAATTAAGATAAATATATTTTTTTCTTTTTTACATTAAATATTGAAATGCCTAGCTTCGTTGGTAATTTTTTCAAAAACTTTCTAATGTAACTTATATTTCTTTTTTCAATTATTCAAACAAAGATGTTTGTTTTTCTGCAAAACATCAGCAAAGAAAAAAAATTAGCACAAATAACTCATTCGATTGCAGGAGTTTAAAACAACGGATATGAAATAAAACAATTCTTTTTATAAATTATAACAAACAGGGATCAAGAAAACTATTTTAAAAGAGTTTTGCAGTCTTTCAACATCTGTTCACCCAAATTAGGTGTAAAATCTCTTCTTTTGGAAACACATCTTCAAACAAAATGTATATTTTTTAATTATTTTAACTATATATGATTAGAAATGCACACTGAAATCCAAAATATACAAAAATTCATAATTTTTCAGTGGGATTCATATAGTGGCATTTAATGGGTTAAAGAGCTTTAACTTTTACTTGCAGGGTTGGCAAGGTTTCGGACACTATGGTAAAAACCATGGTTTTTACCGTACTGTCCAAAACCTTGGTGTCTTAAACTGTCCAAAACTATATTTTTTAGTAGAATTATATTTTATTAAAATTATGCAATTATTTGAAAAATTTACAAAATTATTATAATTACTGTTGTTTTTAACATTTTCCAGTATATTCCATTAATTTCTAAGAATAATAATGTTTAATGAAATATGTATATATTAACAATTATAATATTCAAAAGCAAGAATTTATTACTGAAGCTTTAATGGAAAAATATGGATAATTGTACCTCAAATATTGATATTTAAAATATTTACACACATATACACAGATATATAACATGAATAAATATATCAAGAGAACAAAATAATATATAATTATTATATATATATATGATTTACAATAAATCATCCTGAAATAAATATTAAAAATGTGCAGCTACACAAACATATTTTATTTTTGAATAAATGAGAAAATATATATGTAAAAATATTAAATAGTACACACTTTAAAGATTATTATTATTATTTTTTTTTTTTTTTTTTGGGGGGGGGGGGGGGGGGGGCATATCTGCTGTTTTTGAAAATGCATAATCTTCATTGCCTAATTATAACTTTTATATTTTATTTATTTTTGGTATCTTTTAATGTATGTAATTTTAATTTATGAAAGAACTTTTAATAAAATAACTTTTAAACATACTTTCTGTAAAATATTGGATATGTAAGTATTTTGCAATTAAAAATAAAAGACAAATTATTCATTTTGAAATATCCTATCATACATTTTTTATTGTAAGAAAATTTTTTGAGTCATTAAAATTAAAATAGCTGTTATAAAATTGTAAATTTCTTTTAACTTAAAAGGTCTAAATTTTCAGTATAAAATACTTTTAATTACTAATTATGTAATTATAATTACTACTGAGAATGTAGTGAATAGAATTTCTTATAATTTAAGGTTTTGGACACTTTCGGACAGTTTTGTACAGTTTAGGACACTTTTGGACGGTAAAAACCACCTGTCCTGTCCAAAACTAGTTTCAGACGTCCTAAACCCCAACCCTGTTTACTTGAACTGACCTTTTTTGGATCCTGATGTTTCGACTGGTCAAGAAAAGAGTAAAAGAAATTTTCAAATCAACATTTCTGCTGTAATTATTTTAACATAATCTTGTTATGTCACAAATATTATTGTGCATCAAGTTAGCATATATAAACAGTAGCAGTGGCGGATTTAAGGGGGGAGCGAGGGGGCTGAAGCCCCCCCAAAACACTGACATTCACAAATCAAAATTTTTTATTGGTCTAGAATAACACTTTGAAAAATCTTAGCCCCCCCAAAAGTCAAGCTCTGGATCCGCTACTGAACAGTAGTCTGTTGGTTCAGGACCGCAAAAATATTCAACGGACCAGCAAAATATAAATTCTAGTGGCCCACCACACTAGTAAAGCCTTTTTTTTTTTTTTGGCTTTTCTCAAAAATTGCTTTTAATTTAGTCACAGAATAGTAAGTTACAACAATAATAAGTATGCTTCATTATAACTATTAATATCACCTATTCTCTGTAATTTTTCATTTATTTTCACTTTAATATATTTATATATATATTATATAAAATTAATATTATTTATATATATTATATAAAATTTTTTGTGATATGATCAAAAAATATTTTGCTAATCTCAATTTTTACGGTTCATTTCGTTATTGTAAGCTCGATTTTTAACCTTTCCATTATTTGTACCTTCTTTTCAACTACATTACCTTAAAATAACCTTCTTTTATATGTTTTCAACAAGTTTTGTAATCTAGTAAATTTTAAAATTAGGTAAGTAATTTTATTAATTTTTATAAATTTAAATTAATATAACTATTCAAATACATTAAAATTATTAAACCTATTCAAGTTAGCTAGTTACCTAATTGGCCTTTGTGGTGAATTATTCAACTATTTAGTTTTCATTCTCATTCTTTTCATTATACCCATGAAAAATTATATGTATATACATTTTAGATACATCTCTTTACACAATATCTGTGTATTAAAAAAAGTTACTGCTGCAGGAGTCAAATAGTTTTGTCTGTAACCACACCTCCTTGCGGAGGGCAATGTCCTCCGCATCATGAAAAGTATCAATGCATGCTGAATATTCCAAGGAAGACATTTCAGTTAGTTAGAAATTTCTATCATCTTATTAATGAAATTAACTAAAAACATCGGGTTAATATAAGTACTCTATCTGCCATCTTGCAAAATGTTTCTTCAAATCATTGTTTTTTCAGTCTTATGACGCCATTTTTCACAGAAAAATTAAAATATGATCAATGGAGTAAAAAAAAAAAAAAAAATGTCAATGCTGCTATTGGTAACAAAAAAATTTGTCATCTGTAAATAAATAATATAAAGCATTATTTTATATATTTTCAATGAAAAAAGAAATTTAGCATCGTAATTTGTTGTCTGCAGATGTCACTTTTATCTACTTTTCGAAAATTAATTTTCTCACTGGCAATTTCTTATGCTGTTTATAATTTCTATTATATATATATATTTGTGAATAATGAAATAATGCCATGTCTGTCTAATTGACTACATTTCTTTTTGTCTTTAAAGTGTATTTATCTTTTTTTATTTAAAAAGCTATATGCTTCAGATATATTTCTGGCATAAAAAAATATTTTAGATTCCTTATCAGGGGCCGATCCAGGTTTTAATTTTTGGGTCCCTTTTTTGTGAAAAACAAAATATTTTTGTGAAATTTTTATTTATTTTTGTGAAATATAAAATATTTTTGTGAAAAGTAAAATATTGTAGGAGCCAAATTAAGGCATTAATTAAAAATACTGAAAATATGAAAACATTTAATAAAAGGATCATTTTTATAAAACAAAATCTTGTGAAGAGACTCATTTTATAAATTTGAATTTTGTGAAGGGTCCCTTTTTACTATGTGGAATTTTGCGAAGGGGTCGCAAAAGGGACCCAAAATTTGCCTGGATCGACCCCTGCTTATTTATAAATGACAGCATCTTTTAATTTAGCATTGATAATTTTTTAATATTACAAAATTAGACATTTCTATGATACATTTTATATTTCTAATTATGACAAGAAAAACATTTCGCCACACGTTGAGTGGAGCCCCATGCCTTCGGCAGCACCTTTTTTTACTCCCCCTCCCTCGTGCATTTAAAGTTTTTCCAAAATCCCATCAAACTGCATATTGCTTACACTTAATCAACACCCACACACTAAAATTCGTCATTCTAAGGTCATTTGGACTTGGAGCATATTTAAGCTTGAAAATGAGCTTTCGCAAAATCTCGTCTTAGTTGGGGTTAGGGTCCTAAAACCAACCTGCTCAACAAAGTTTGTGACTGTATCTCCTATAGAATCGCCATGGCTGCGTTGAGTCAGTGATCAGTGGGTTTACTCTTTTATAAATCTAAATAATTTTGTGAATTTTCTAATGATTTTCTGTTTATGTTTTGTTTAAATCAGGTATTTTGTGTATTATCATGGAATGGTCCAGACAAAAATTGGGGCTCTTATACCACATTTTCACAAATTTAAATTCATAAAAACAGCACTTTCACAAGATTTAATATTTTAAAATGATCTTTTTATAAAAAAATTTTCATGTTTTAAATAAATATTTCTAATGTGTGCCTAAACTTAGTTCAATGAAACACTATTAACTTGATATTAAACATTACAGCGACTGATAAAATGGAAGGTTTTACACAATATTTTTTTCCACAAAATTGAAACCTGGATGGACCAATGATTACATTATTTATATTATCTTGATTAAAACCCTCTCGCCTGTAGTGCCTCCTGAAAGATCACAACTCCAAAAGGAAGACACAGAAATACGCAGTTGGCAATATTTGAAAAACTGTATGCTGTAATGAACATTTCTACATTTTGTGCACAATTTCAAATGTAAAAAAAAAAAAAAAAGGTTAGATTTTTCCTTTTTTAAAAAAAATCTTACCTTTATTTAAAGAAGTGTAAGGTGATTTTGTTTATTTACTAGCCGCCTTCGGCGACCAGCTGGTTTGCGATCCTTGAAAAATCCGACTTTATGAAACTCCCGCTCGGTGGTGCCTTTTTCCCGTTTCAGATCTTACAACAGCTTATTGACATATAGTGAAAATAGCTTTATTGAAAAATTTAATCGCAGTAAATTCCTGCTCGGTAGCCTGCGGCGCCCTCTTCCACTTTCAATATTTGAAACAGTCTGTCCGCTCACCATGTTATGATCTTTCAAATTTCTGACTTTAGCAAAGTCTCGCTCGGTGGTGCCTTATCCCCGTTTTAGAACATACAACACCTTCCTCGCTCATTAGAATTTAAAATATTGAAAATTTAAAATATTACAGCACCATCTGGCGGTAGGAATTTCTGTAATCTACTGTTCAATTCTAAATCAACAAACCTTTCAAATGTATTACTTATGAAAATATTTTAATTAGTAGCTGAGGTACAAAAGAAAACCTAAACAGGAGACCTTAAAACATGTAAATCGGGTAAAATCTTGAATTCCTCTTTCGATAATATAATAGAACTTTAAAATATTTTTCGAATGATGTATTAAAAATAATTTAATCATAATTAGAATTTGAAATTTTAAAATATTACAGCGCCATCTGGCGGTAGAAATTTCTGTACTCTACTGTTCAATTCCAAATCAACAAAGCTTTCAAATGATGTATTACTTATGAAATTATTTTAATTAGTAGCTGAGATACAAAAGAAAACTGATTCAGGAGACCTCAAAACGTGTAAATTTGGTGAAATCTCGAATCCCACTTTTGATAATATAAGAGTATTTCAAAATGTCTTTCGAATAAAGTATTAAAAATAATTTAATCATAATTAGAATTTGAAATACACGTATTAGAATATTAGAATAAAATTTTATTTGCAATTAAAAATAACTTAAAATGTATTTTTTTTTTTTTTTATTCTGCAAAATTTATTTCAGTAATCCGGCTTATCCCTGGTTTTCTCCTAAACTTGCATAATTCCGGGCTATACAACGTTAAAAATCCTTAGTACAATATGTGAGCAGAAATTCGAATTCGAAACTCTGCAAAATATTAAAGAATAAAGGTGTTCTGGGTATTCCGTTGTTTTCTCCGAAACTCCCGTTCCTTTTCTACATCTTTTCCCCTTCGCTACCCCCCCCCCTCCGCCGATAATAATAATTTTACATTCAAAAATATTCACATTCGATTTACCTTGCCTTAAAATCTAAATATACCAACCAATTTCAAACGCAGTAACTCTTTTTTTTTTTAAATTTTTGCCCCTTTTCCCCCTTCCTCAAGCCCTCCCTAATAATTGGACTCTTTCAAAAATATTCACAATCGAATTATCGGGCATTAAAACCAAATACTACGAAATTTCAACAGCATATCTCAATTTAAAATACTGCAAAGTATAAAAGACAACTTAATCTTTTTCCAATAAATACGTCATTTTTTTATTTATTCATATATTTTCATGAAAATTGAACAGTAGCTTTATAATATGCTGTCTAGGCCAAATATTAATTCAAATGTAACGTGAATGAAAATTTGAAAAAGTTTGAAAAATGCAATTTTTATCCCCACTATGAAGCATGTGATATCTTAATTGGTTACATTCATTTCCTTTTTTATCGCAGACAGTTGTCTCCATGTGTTTTGTTTCCGATCGAGACAGCTTAAAAAATCGTCTGCTGATAGAAAGTTTCTTTTTCTCGGTCATTTTTCGATCGACATGGGTCGACATTTTAATTAATATCTCCGCAACTAATTAAAATTTTAAAATTCTGTTTTCACTATCCCCTCGGGAAAGCTTCTGAGCACCTGTATGTTAAATTTTATACTTCAGCGTTCAGTAGGGGCTGACTGAACGTACAGATGCTCAGACAGATAGAAATTTTCTTTTATTATTATAGATTGTATACCAACTAGGCGAAAAATGCTAGAGCCAGAAATCGAACTGAGGCACTCCATTTGCCCCTGGGCCACTCTACCACTGAGCCCTAGCTGCAGAAAACAAAAAATCATGCCTTATATTTAAGAATTCTTCTGCAGTATATTAGTAAAATTGATATCTCAATAATTAAATGCACATAATATGTGTAAATAACAAAATATGTTATCATTAAATAAAATCATCTTGCAGAAAAAGTTTGCACAAATGAAGCTTGTCACAGACAACATAAAACTATTCTACCACAGAGGTGTTAACAAAAGTTTTAAGTTGGAATAGTAATAAAAAATTTCTAGGAATTTATAATTTTCTCTTGTGCTGATTTATTTCAAAGTATATGTTATTTTTAAAAATTGCACTTAAACTAAGCATACCACAACATATATAAATTATTAAAACCCAAATAAACTACTACGTCAGAAACGCCAAAGAGAAATATTTGAGATGCATACAGCTGTTTCGGTAGCCTTAAGCGTACTGTCTTCAGTGCAAAAAAGAATTCTGAATCTGGAGAAGTGCTCGTATATATAGGAGAAGGACCAAATTTAGTAGAACCAATAGGATTACGGGGAAGGTGGGGAGTGTGGCCAATAGGAAATTAGGAATGTTATCTGTGTAAACAGTAGAAAAATTAAGAAAATGTGGACTGAATGTAAAGAAGCTCTTTGAAGCTATTCACATTTATAAAAATTTTAAAAATCTTGTAAATTGTGATTTCGCTGTTCCCTATTTGTCTGATTGTTGGAAATTTTACATTCAGTCCACATTTTCTTAATTTTTCTACTGTTTACACAGCTAACATTCCTAATTTCCTATTGGCCACACTCCCCACCTTTCCCGTAATCCTATTGGTTCAACTAAATTCGGCCCCTCTCCTATATATACGAGCGATTCTCCAGATTCAGAATTCCTTTTTCTTTTTTGCACTGAAGACTGTACGCTTAAGGCTACCGAAACAGCTGTATACATCTCAAATATTTTTCTTTGGCGTTTCTGACGTAGTAGTTTATTCGGGTTTTAATATTCCAACGCCAAGTCTCCTGTTATTATTATATATAAATTATGTTTCATTTGAAAATTATAATGAAAAATTTTAATACAATGGAAAACTCACCTTCTTATATAATATTCTTTATTCTTTGCTAATAAAACAAAGAAATATGAAAGTGCAGTTTAAAGATTGGAAAAAGAGTTCATTGATAAAAATTTTAATTAAACAGCCACATTATATAAAAACTTATAAAAACGTCCACCATTTCAATGACAGAATAAGGTCAGTAAGTTGTAGCTTTCAAGCCCACTGAAAATTTGTATGATCACTTTTCGGAATTCCTCAGAGAGAGTCCAAGTGGTTCATAGATTTTCAAGGAGCATTAAAGAAAAAAAAAGAAAAATAATTAATCAAATATATTGGCTGTTTAGAAAATATAAATTAAAAGTTTAAAAAAAAAAATAAGCATACAGTCATTCAATTCGAGAAAATTATTCTAATATTATGAAATTTTATAAAAGCAAACAGTTTTTTGTGGTCCACAAAGTTTATTCTAAAATAATTGGTCTGTATAATATACATATTTTTTCCAGAAAAGGTTGTAAAAGCTACCAATTTTTGCTTTATATTATATTTCTCTACATTTCAAAATACCAAAAGAATTACTACTGATTTTTTTTTTTTTTTTTTTTAAGAAAAACATTATATAATAAATATTATAGATAAAGAAAAAAAATATATATTTTGTAATATCCTGTCTTTTAAATGCAGAAGTTTTGGTTTGTCTACTGTTGAAAAAAGGCTTAAGAGAAGAGAGGGGAAAAAAAAAAAAAAATCTTCTCTTGAAAAGATTTAAATTTATTTTAGAAAAATATAAACTGATACATCTTTCTTTCTTTTTCTCTCTTTTTTTTTTTTTTTCTAGTTTGATTTTCATAAAATATAAGTAGTTACTGCCTAACATAATAACACAAAGCAAAATTGAATAAAAGCAAACATTGTAAAAAAAAAAAAAAAGACAGACAAATAAGAATGCCAATTTTTAAATATGTTTTGTAATTACATTAAAATACTCATGCACTTTTCAGGGTGTAGTATGGCACATTCAAATTATAACAACAAATTAGATCTACTTTTATCAGTCGTAGAATAAGATGCCATTTTAATAAAGAAATAAATTATTGCTGTAAATTTATTATTTTGCTACTAATATATTTTAAAAATGGGGCTTGAATGAAATTGGCTTGAAGATTTGAAATTGGGCCTGTACAAGCAAAATGAAAAATTAGTAAAATTTAAATCAGGGTTGAATTTTTAACATGACAAAGGGTATAATAATACTGGTTTAAACTGTCAAAAATCTATATCGACAAAACACAAAATCTGTAGATGAGCTAGAATCTGGTTAGAAATTAGTAATATTTGCTGTTGCTATATATAAATTGACATCTAAATATTACGCTGTTTGTAAATTAACAGGTCTTAAAACAATTTTTAGATGATAATTAAAATTTAGGTAAATATACTGGTTTCAAACCTAAGATATAATACAAAGCATGCATAGACATACTTTGCATGTTTATATTTATTTATAATAATATTTATGAAACTCTAAAATTCCAAAGTTAATTATGGATTTTAACATCATATATAAACTTATAAGCCAAGTGTTAAAAACACAGGAATACTGGATTTAAAATAATAACAATAATAATAAATCATAATATATGCAGTAAGTTAATATGAATTTGAAAATAATTATATTTATAATCCATATTTATTATACTTATTATTTATCAATAATTTTTTATCTATTTAATATTATTCATTGTGTAAATATTTGTGCCCGTTTATAGCTTCAACTAATAAATTTAAAAGAAATATGTACGATTATATATTAAATAATTTATACATGGTCCAGAAAGCCTTTATATTTATATTATCTCACAGTAACTATGAGAATTTAAGAAGCAATTTAAGGTTGTTTAATATTCAGAATTATTGCTTTTTCTAGTTCACAATCTCAGAAGTCATCAAAAAAAAAAAAAAAAAAAAAAAAAGAAAAGAAAAAGAAAAAGTGTTATATTTTTCTATAAAATATTTAAATACAAAATATTAGGCTAAACATTTTTATTTCATTGGTTAAATGCATAATACTAAATAAAAACACAATATTAAAAATTTTTAATGCACATGAAAATTAATACTTTAATGAATTTTTAAAAGCCTAAAGTTTTGTTTTAGGTATATTAATCAAAATGTTATAATAATGTTTCTCCAAAAATTTTAAATTGTTTACTTTTTAAAACATACTTATAAATAATACCTTATTAAAAACAACTAAACTTTAAAGGGTCACATAATTAAGTTTGACATATAGTATATTAAGTTATAAATAAATTTCATAATAATACATCAGGGTTCGCGCTAGAGCGCGGGATCGCGCAATATTAAAATAAATCCCACTTAAAAAAATTTCATATGCGCGATTTTCCCACACTTATTTTCCCGCGATCTTTTTTTTTTTTTTATCTAATTCACTGAACTCCGCGAATTTATTTTTTCCGTTTTTAAAAAAATCGCGGATATCGTTCGTTAAAAAATAAATAAATAAATAAAAATAGAACAATGGGCGATCAAATATTCTACAAAAGCTTCTGATTCCTAATCTTTCTCCATCCACAACATAAATGTCAATATCCATTTCAAACTTGCTTTATGAGATTCTAGAACCTGTAAAGAAATACAATTGTTAAATATTTCTTGCTCATGTAATTATTTTTTGCCCACCTCCCACTTTATTTATCTCCATCTAGCGATCAGCAATGAAATGTTCTGCAGAAGTCTTGTTTCCCAATCTTTACCCATCTGCAACATAAATTATAGTTATATTCATTTTAAACTTGCTTTATTAGATTATTGAAGTAGAATTGAAAGAGTTTAATATTTCTTACTCTGTAATTATTTTTTTTTATTCCCCCCCTTTCCCATCTCCGGAATACGGATTGTGGTCAATGATCAATTCTAGAAACAATAAAGCATTAGAAGTGCTCAATATTTCTGACATACGTAATTATTTTTAGACCTTTAGCGCTGAACTTAATGAATCTATTTATTTTTTATCAATTAAATTAAATCTTTATGGGGTGTCATACCTATACCAAATTTGTAAACATGGGGGCAATGAAGAATAGATTTTTCAGGTAAGAATTTTTTTTCCAAATCAATTTAAAAAAATTAATACTCAGTTGGTTTTATTCACGTTTGGAACTAATAATTAGCTACTGCTACTTTTATATGAATGATTGATGTACATACAAAAAAATCATATTCTATATTTGTGTGAAAAATTTGTTTTACTCTTGGTGTGAAATTTCAATAAGATTTCATGTGGATATAAAATTTATTGCAGGTATGTTGAAGAATTTTTTTTTACGCTAATGAAAAAATCCTGAAAATGCTTAATGTAGATAAAAACAATATATATAAATGTTTATGTCATCAGTTTATTGAAAGTGATGTTATCAATATTCAACTAATCATCCAATCAATCATATTAACAAAAAATTTTCAGCTAATTTCTAATTTCAGCAATCACCTGTCTGTAATTTGCATATTTCTTGAAAATACTTTTTTTTTCTGTAAAATGTAATTACTGACTTAAATTTCAAAAATATCACTTAAATTTTCAAAATCCCACTTAAATTTTTTGTCAGAGTGGGAGAATCCCACTCATTTTTTTTCCTTAGTGCGAACCCTGACATGTGAGTATCACACCATATTTTGAATGAACATAACAATTCCTTCCTAATGAAATGTTAAAAGCCTAAAGTTTTGTTTTTAATATTAATCAAAATGTTATAACCATTTTCAAAGATCTTTTCAAAGATCATCAATTTACTTTTCAAAATATCTTTTAAAACTATATTTTGTTAAACTAAATTTTTATATAACAATTATATATAATGGTTTTTGACATGACAATTTAAGTTTAAACTATTGTTTAAATCGTCAAAACTGTCATGTGTCAAAAACCTGCCAATCCTGATTTAAATAAGCCTAGAGTACTTCACAACAAATTGTTTAATTTAAGAAAGGCCTATTTTCGTTTTATCTCATTAAAAAAAAAAAAAGAAAATACAAACCTGGCTTTAGTTGTACCTATAGAAAAAAGAAAACTTTTTTTTTTTTTTTTGTAGGTACTTAAGCCAAAAGCCATATTTTTTAGAATACCATTAACTAGCATGATGTGCAAGAAATGCACACTGATGCATAAAATGCAAAATTTAGTGCTTAATAAAATTTACCAAATACAGAAAAATATAAAAGCACCTTAATATTTATTAATTATA